>CAVNYN010239736.1:0-21873 GCA_963692815.1 Nyctanthes arbor-tristis | reverse complement strand
CACCAGATGGATATTTCCGTCGGAAGAAGCAAAAGAAGCAAAGGGGAGAGACAAAATGAAGAAACCTTCTTTTATTAGGCTAAAACCCCCAAAACCCTAGGAAGTCGTAGGGTCATCATTAAGTGCTGCGACCCTTTGCAATTCCCGAGCGCGACCATCCAAATCCACCATTAACGAGCCAACGCGTGTCCTACTACCCTGAACTGACGTATGGGAGATGCTTCGTCAGAGTAATATTGCTAAGAGGGACAATTTTTTCTTTCCGTAAAATCGAGTTCACCCCATCACTTGCAAGAAGAAGCGAACTCGATGGGGCAATTGTTTATAAGGGAGCCGACCTGACAGGTCGGTTATATATATCCACCAAACTCAAAAGAGCCGAACTGGGCCAGTTAGTGGGAACTAGCGATTCTAATCATACACGTGGGTAGTGACTAGATATACGTAGATGCCACCTATCATTCGGACCAGACACGTAGAGTGCATGCCCCAATGTGCTCCACTTAGCTATTTTTTCCTATAAATACCCCCCACTATGTTAGTTAAGTGGGGATTTTTTTGGCTGAATTCTTCATTTATTGTTTTGTCAACATTAAGCTACCGAGCTACTTGTCTTATTAAGAAGAGAGAAAGGAAACTAGAAAAAAATAAAGGATCATTTAATTGTAGGGAACAGTTTAGTTTCAGCCTAAATCGTTGTCAACACAAACCATCCATATAGTGAGAAAAACCCACAAGACTCACAATTTGAGGGACAGAAACCTGAGACTTTAAAGGTCCAAGGGCCTCAGCATAACTACACAGGCTAGACCTTATTGGCAACATCAAGATACATTAGTTCACATATATGTTCACTACATACCTCTTTCACTTTGTACTTTTATTACGTCTGGATTGAACAAAATTGAAATGAAGAGGAAACCGAAGAAGATAAGAAAATGCTTCTGGACCATCTTTTTAGCCTGCAAATTAAAGAATATTGCTTGAGGATGAAGGAGCCAGCTCTTGCCTTATGCCATTCTTATAGCAACTAATCTTAAAAATATTCGCAGCAGTTCTTTATCTTTGGCTTTTTTCATAATACGTGCACTCATCTTTTTAAATGAAGCATTTAGGTCACCAAGTTACCACCAGGGTAGCATATTGATCCATACTACACATTTTTTTTTTTTAAATCCCATACTAGACTATTCTAGCCTTACATAGAATATTAAAAAATTCTTTGGAAAAGTAAAGTAAGATAAATTAAATATTGTTCTCCTCTCCTTTCTCTTTTTAAATGATAGTAGTCTCCCGGCCTCTGTCCTAAACCCAAATGCAACTATGCAAGTCTACAACGAATTAAGTTAATATTGCATTACACAAGACAAAATCGCAGACAAAAATAAAAAATTGTAAGTATGTCTATTTTGTCAAACTTGTTATCCATTTTTTTGTCTAAATAGAATTATTGAAATTGTAATGGGAGGAAACAAATCACTTAATTACAGAACGGCTGGTACTACCACTCCATTGTGAAGTGATGTTTCTGTTAGAAAATATTTCAATAAATATGCTTCATTCATGCAACCAAATTTTCATGCAAAGTTACCAAAAATTAGGGTGTTATTAGATCTACGACTTTATTTCATTACTTTAACCAAGTCAAAAATAACTAGCAGTCAACTTATAACCACCCAAATTGGATCGATGTTCAAATTGTGCTTAAAATTTTGACCTCAAGTCTTTTACATTAACTACAGTACCGTTTGGACATGGAAAATAGCATTTGTATCTCTGTAAAAAAATTTATTAATTGGCTTAATTATTTTAATCTAATCTTGAATTTTTGACAGGTTATTAATTGCCTTGCCGTGCCGCATATAAGCGGACAGTGTCAACAATAGGAGATAGAGAGATTTGTATAATTGTATATATAATAATTTAATTACGTTTTTGCTAATAATTGGTGATAAATTCCAAGAAATTACGTAGAGCATAGGTCTTCACGCCTTGTTTGAACAGTGATTAAAGAAGGAGCAATGAGGAAGAAATACATAAATTCTCTAATTGTTCAATTTTTATTTAAAAGAATAACGTTATTTATGATTAGAAAATCAATACATTCTCCTAGCTAATCGGGTGTTCATGGTGACAATATTTTTTTTCCTTTTTCATTCTTTTTATTGGGAGTTGAATGAAAAAGTTTCAAACCTTCTATATAAATAGAATTTACTTAATTCAAACTAAAATTTGATCACACCATCTATTTCATGTGACGCACAAGTGTTACATAATTCTCGATCACTTATTTACTTTCATCTCCAATTTCTATTTTGAAATTAAAAAAAAAAAAACTGTCTTATGTTTTTTGGATGGTCATATTTCATTTTCAATCTCCATCAATGTATTTAATTTAAGTTTTAATTGGGTTCTTTTCTTTTCTTTTCTTTTCTTTTCTTTTCTTTTGTCCCCCCCCCCTTTTTTTAAGGAAGGTAAATCTCAATTGCATCCGTTGAATACTCTATTGACAATTAAATTTCTACACTTTTTTGTTATTATTTTTTTATTAACATACTGAGGATGATCAAATTGACCACAAAAAATGACTTGGAAGAACTGTAGAATTTGTTTGACATGTTAGACTCGTAGTAAACTAAATAATATATATCATTACATTTTTAGGCTTATTACTTGTTAGATAACTATTTAATTTCTATATAAGATGACTATTTGTATTTAATAATTCTCATATCAACCTCAAAGGTTAGAAAAAGTGTGTAAAAAACATGTAAGTTTAGACAAATCAAGTGTATTATTCAACTGACTGAAAGTTAAACTAATATAATTCAATCTGTCAACTAAAATATGACGAAAACCTACAATGACCGTAAAGAAAATTAAACACAATTTCTTAATATTAGTCAAATAAATTAAACATTCTAAAATATATGGCGAGTCATCACGAACCCCACAAGCCATAACAGCGCTGCAAAGATGACAATTTCAAAATTTTTCGCCTTCAGAAATTTTTGTAATTAATGCAAATTTTTCTATATCAAAGAAAAAAAATATCATTTTGATCCGATTTCTTAATTGAATACAAGGAATATATCAAGAATACAAAGCTGCCTAAATAATACAAAATCCAAAATAAAAGTAAATCATCCAAGATCTCTTATAGATGGAATTTTCTGGTCACGTGAATATAAGAAAATTGAAACGTATAATATTTTCACTTAGTACAAAACTAATTAAATTGTCATTCATAGAACAATACAATTAAGTAATAAAAATAAGAATGATGAATTTTTATAAAATTAATTTCATATTGAGTATGAAAACTAAGAAACGATTGAAAAGAGAGGATACAAAATTTATACAACTCTAGAATTATTCTACACCCACATCTTTATTCAATAGGGTATGGATGATATTCATTTATCAGAATGAATTATTTTCCACACTTATTCTCTACCATATATTCTTACAAAATTTATTTTTCACATTTACTCATCACTATTCATCAAATCTACTCTAAAAAAATCTAAAGTACACAGTCTAGATCCGTTATTACAAAAAACTCAAGTGAAGTAATATTACAACAAAGGATAAATTATATATGATTTACCATTTAAGCCTACAATTAATTTTTAATCACTTCCCATTCTAAAAAGAATTAAAAGAATTATTTATTTTTAATCCAAACCATTATCATCAAATATTATTACTATCTTATCCCCTCAACTTAAATTTTTACCAATATATAGGTTTCCAGAGAAAAAAATAATAAATTAAGTAATGTACTAAACATATAACCCTAGGTTTTATGACATGTGGTTTATCGTATTAAATTAAAGTAAAAATTTTGAAAATGATTTAATTTTACTTTATTATTATATCATCAATCTCACGAGTAGACACTTAATCGAAATAAGAAAAAGTCTTAATAACCCAATATTTGAAATATGTCTATGAATTGTTAGAATTTTGAAAAAATATTAAATTTTTGAAGCTAGCCTAAAAACTAACAGAATATTTATAACAAACATTAATAGATAACAAATAGCATATTATATATAGAATAAAAAAATATATAAATTTTTGTATATTGTTATAAAATAAAATAATAACAAAATGTAACTAAAGGATAAATATTACTTTTTGCTGGAGATAATGGATAATAATAATTATTATTAATGGATAATAATAATTATTATTGTTATTATTATTATAAAATAAAAAAATTATATAAAAGTAGGATAGTGGTTTTGACAGAAAAACTTGCATATAACCACTATCATACTTTTATATATATAAGATAAGATAAGATAAAATAAGATTTTGAGTTTTATATTTCTACGTTGCTATTTTGAGAAAATAAAGAAACACATTCTATTTGCCATTTTGGAAAATTATTTTTAAAAGTAGAAATAAAAAACCTGTTTGGTTTGAATTTTTTGAAAAAAGTTATATTTATACAATAAAAATTGCATAAAAGTCTTATATTTTTCAAATTGTTCAATTTAGTCATCATTTTCAATCCCCTCCCCCAATTATCCCCCACTATGGTGGTCTGTGCGAACCACCAGATAGCGGTGCGCAGACCAATCTGGTAGTCTACGAACCACATGACTACCAGATGATGTTATTTAGCCACCATATCTAATAGCTTCTTATGCCAATGAATCGAGCTTAGTATTGTTGTTGGTACTGCTATTTTATGGCGTTGCGAAGAGGTATTGGGCGTCGGCGGATGAGGGTGCTTAGGATTTAAAATATATATAAAAATAAAAATTGGGATTTAAATGTGACTGTTTAAAATATAAAAATACATTTTCCAAAGCTAGGTCAGCATCGATGCTAGTGGTGCACCTCTAGAAGCAGTTTTTAGCTTTTAACACATAAAATATAAAAAAAAAAAAAGAAAAATTCGTTTTTAATTTTCTTTACAAATTTTGAAATTATTTTCTTAATTGCATTTTTGAAAATATAAAAGAGAACGCATTTTTACTATTTTGGAAAACAGAAAATAGCCTGAAAACAGTAAAGAGGACGTAGCTTAAAATTTTATATTCGTGAGTGCAACTTATTTATATTTGTTATAAATGAATTTTAAATTTAATTAGAATTTCAGGGGATTATTATCCCTTTTAATTAGTTAAAATTGTCAAATCACACTAAAAACGCAAGGTTTGAGGTTAAACTTAAGTTTGGAGGTTAGGATTAGATTACATAATAAGTTGACCAGTTATGTTAGATTGCGCCAACTAGCCCTTTTTGCAATTTTTTCTTTTTCAAGTTTTTTAATATTTTTGTTATTCAATTAGAGGAAGTTCAGCAAGGGCTTAGAGTGTAACACTTCTTTACCATTTGAATTATTTTCTTTGATGTTTCAAGTTTTTTAATTTGATGACGATGATGATATAATAATAATAAGAAAAATTTTCAAAAACCTCCTCCAAGTTTTGTAACAAAACTTCTAACCCCACGTGGCGTCTTCCGATCTCACGTCATTTGTATTTTATACAAGTTATGTATATTTTAAATACACGTGGCTAGGGACGGAGCTTGCTTTGGACCAGACCGGTCCATAGACCGCACTGGATTTTTGGTGCAAGCCTGAGCCCAGTTTTTATACTAAAGAAAAATTGACTAGATGTGGGCCTTCTTTGGATATGTCTGTTATGCCCCAATAAATTTCAAAGCAGTTTTAAGTGCCTCTAGAACAAAGGCCGGGCCCAAAAAAATTCTCTTCCAATCCAAGCAATACAATGTACACACGTAAAAGAAGGGGGGAAATCATAAAGGGATGGGGTGTTCATTCTTCTAATCTTCTGCTTCTTCTTGAGTTTGACTTCGTTCTTCAGCAATTTCCTCTTCGAGTTTGACTTCCAATCGTGAGGTAGAGTGTAATAATCTACTTTTTAATGTAAACCCCTCTTTCATCAGTTAGTGTTTTTTTTTTTTTAAACCTCCTTTTTAAGCTTTAATCTATCAAGTGCTTCTTCTAAACATGAAATATCTATGAGAGTTTTAGTTTTATGCGTCTTTTGGTATGTTTGCGCCTAATTTATTATTTATTCTACAATATTCAGTGTTTTTATTAATTTAGTGAAATTGTAATTTCCATTATTTTAGGGGGTTTACAAGATTATTTACTTAATGAATGAAATTTGGGATTATGCTTTGTTGAACTAAATTTGTGTTTATTTATTTATTTATTTATTTATTATTATTTTTAAAGTAACGGTGAATGGGGCTTTTTTGCTACTCTTTTCAAAACTAATACAGTTGAGATTAAAAGAACCCCGCACAGGCAATCCATCTGTGACAATTAATATTCAACCCTAATCAATTTTTGTGAAGCATATGGCCGCCAATGTATTTATCCTCAATCATACTTCAAAATCGGTCCTTTTTTGAGTTGCTATATCAAGTTGCCCATTTTTTTCTCTTCTTTTGATAGATTATATTGGCTATGCATGTGTGGCAATCCTTACTTTCTTTTGTCGCTTTTTCGGCTATATTTGAGCTCAACTATGGTTGAGAAAAGCTTAAATAAAGTGCGCCATTTGTCTTTGCATTTATTGTAGCACTATCCTACATTTCCTCCATTTTTTTTTTTTTCAAATTTCCAACCGCACTAACAAAAATTCCAAGCTCAGCCCCTGCACGTGGCGTGCATCCACACAAGCCACGCGAGATGGGAAGTTTTGTAATAAAGAACTTCGGGAGGTTTTTGAAAGAGACTTAATAATGATGGTGATGGTGATGGTGATGATGATGATGATGATATTTTTGGTGTGGAGTATTGATACTAATAATATTTAAAATTAAAAAAAAATACATTAGTACACATTAATTAACGCTACTCAAGCCCAAAGGCAAATATCCTCAACTAGTCAACGAGTCGCTCGGGCCTGTTGACTTCTCGGGGCTCCTATGGCTCCAAACCACTCTTGGACAAGGCTCAACAAGCTGAGCTTTGGCAGCTTGGGGGGCTAGCCAATTTGACCAGTCAATTCTATACATTAGACTTACTGTAGTGAAAATTAATTCTAGTATCTCTGTGTTACCAATATAGATCATGCGTTTTGTAATTGTCTCATATTTTATGACTGCCTTTATTTATTCCCACCTAAGTTTCCAGAGTCAGACAAATTATTTCCTGACCTGAAAGTTTGCTGTTCATGCAACAAATATGAAGGGAAAAAAATATGAAAAAAATTGAAGTCTGGAATGATAGTGCAGGGATGGAGCGTTTCAAACTTTTACTACCCAAAGAGATAAAAAAAAAAAAACAAGGGGTAGCAGGAGAAGAAATGGAGTGAGAAAATCAATGACCTCACGATACATTTATTTATTCATTAACACAATGAAATGATGACAGATAGCGGATATATAGATTGCATCAAAGGATAGATTTTTATGGAAGGCATTTTTCTTTGTAGTTGCATGGCCTCTTCTTGTATCCGTCATGTGTCATTTTCCTCGGTGGGCTTTTACTTGCGACTTCCGAGACATCATAACCGTTGTAACCACCAGAAAGGTTCAGGATAACTGCTGGAATCATGACCAATAGGATCGGGGACGACGGAGACTTTAATTCCACAATTTCAACCAAAAAATCGTTCGTGAATGATTAAATCAAGAGGTAGCTATTAAATTAGGTTAAAGATATATAATGCTAATTATTTGTCTCTAATTAAATTTATTTTCGAGCAGATATTAATCTTTAATAAAATCTAATAGCATTAATACTCTATAAAATATATATTGTATGATTGTGAGTTGTTACTACGTACCGTAAGCCTCAGCTTCTCCCGATGGAACAAACAAGACTAAAAGGAAGAGGAAAAAGAGGACTTCAAGCGGCCGCAGAACCATGTCTAAATCTTTCGCGAGAAGAATATTAATTTATTGAGAATGTAAGTGTGGCTTTCCTTTTATATATATATATATATATATATATAATAATAATAATAATAAGTCAGATGAGGAAATTCTCCCCATGTACCATTCTGAATTTGTATTTACAAAATTGACTAATTCTTAAAGGTGATTATTATATCTTCACCATCATATTTACTAATTAAACACACCACTTTTTCCAATATTTAGAGCTTGTTTGATCCCATTTTTCCTCTCAATTTATAAATTTAACTACCACTGATTTGATATTTGATTTGACAATTGTTTAATTACAACCATATATTTCACATTTTTTTACATTTCCAATACATTTCTACCTCTCTCTTCATTATAAATTTCCCAGATAAATAGGATCAAACAAGCTCTCATATATGTCACAACACTATAGGCAAATTTGTATTTAATAATCCATTTTTTTTTACTCACAGCATAAGCACACTAGATAAATGAAATTGTTGTTTATTGAAATCTTTATTTCTCGAGTTTACATATATTTTGCGAATTTTAGCAGAACATCTATATATTATTATATTAATTAAATGAGTTAAGGCTCGATACTTTTTTTTATTGTGATTTTCCCGCCCATTTTCTCTTTAGTTTTCTAACGTTGTCGTTAGTCATTTAATTTACTTTGTCTTTTATGCTGAATTGACTTGCCCATGTAATACGGTATTATGACTTTGAAATATATTTGCTGTCACTTAATTTGGCCTTTCACGTGAAAGGATTTGTGGAATTGTATATTTCATTGATCCCTCGTGTAGAATTTTTAGTACAATGGAGATTACATGACAAGGAAACGTACATAATCAGTAATTAACTATTAATCAAATCATCTATATACATCCACATATTTCATAAGACCTACATGTATTATCCAAATCTCCACCGTTCATTTTCAAAAATAAGATTCTGTTAAATTTATTTTATGTTTTATATTCCCTCCTTTGTATCGTCCTTTTATAAGAAAATATTTGACAATAGTGAAAAACAAATAAACATAAAAAGGAAATAAGAAGGGGGGAAACCTTGAATCACTACAAAGTACAGTGGTAATTCCAGTCAGTATTAATTGTATGCAGGAAATAAATTTTAAGCTAATAAATTAAAAAGAAGAAATAGCACTGGAATTTCCTCATTTTGAGCCGTTGTTGCGTTTGGTCAATGACCCCGACGTTGTAGATAATACATTTTTGTCCTTAGTTTTCTATTGTGGTTGTTGACTTGACGTGCCTGTGTAATATGGTATCGTGACTTCGAAATATATTTGTTGTCACTTAATTTGGCCTATCATGTGAAAGGATTTGTGGAATTGTATATTTCGTTGATCACTTGTTCTCGAATTTTCTGTTTTTTCGTTTTTTTGGACCCTGTTATGTGTTGTTTCTTTTCAATGTTAATGAATATAAGATTTTATGACAATTTCACAGTTTCTAATTATACAACATTGTTAGAGTCAATATAACTTTGTTTTGTTAATATTTATGCCGAAATCATTTATTCAATTTATGTACAATTTCATTTTTGTTATAAGCTTCTACTGTATAATAGAAATCTTTTTTTTTTTTTCCATTTTGGTTTGATTTCGTCCCAAATGTAAACATCTATTGAGGTTAGAATTGGTATTTCCATAATTTTGGCAAATCAAAAAATACATTAACGAGGTATGTATAAGTAATTTCATTGGGAAAAATTACAAATTGTAGAGAAAGATTAAAAGGTTTTATGAAAAAAAAAATAATATAATAATAATGGCTTTTAAACAACGAAAGTTGGGGAAAAACACTATCTTCATAGGAAATAGCTATCAAACACTAAAACGTTAAAACAACAGTAATTTCTAAGTGGAACACTTAATCAATCAAACACATGTAATTAACATTTTTCATGAAAATAAGTTTTACGAAATTCAATTAACATTTGTTTTCATACAATACAATCATAAAATCAAAATTTTGCAATACTTAGGGTTCTTTAGATAGAAATCCATTTTTTACTACGGGTCCTGAAAAATACCCTGCAATCGAAACTAATTATAAAAATGTCATTTTCTATTGTAAAAATACTCTAGACTGATTTTAACTAAAATTCAATTTTTATTAACTTTATTGTTGTTATTGCTGTTATTATTTTATAATAATAAATTATAATCACCACCTCCACCGCTTCTAATTAACCACCAACAGCTAAACTTTGAGCACCGCCATCTACTTCCACCGCCGTCGCAACCATTTAGCAAAATCCTAAAATAAAAAAATAAAAAGATAAAAAAATTCATGTTACCATGTTAACAGAAAAAAACATTTTCTGTACTCAAAAAAGAAAAAAAAAGGAATCGTATTTAGTAACGGAGAGTAAATGTTTCCATTGGAAAGAACCACAGTAACAAAACAGCAGGGAAAATGGAAAATGGTAACAAAAGCAGCAAACAGGAAAAAGTCAACCGGGAAATGGTAACATCACAATTAAGTGGTAACAAAACAACCCAAAAATATCTAAAGAAAGGACACTCATAAGACGTCGGAAAATGGTAAAAACAACAAAACTGAAAAAATGGGTTCTTTTTAACTAGGGGCGTAACAATGTGGTCGTTGTTTTAATAATGATGGGGAAATTACTTGAATTGCATTAATTGTAAGGTTACAAGATTATTACTCAAACGAACACCAAGAAGTCCAGTGTGACAACGTGACTATATTGAATTGCATCAATTATAGGGTTACAAGATTGTCACTCAATTAATGCCAAAAATTAGAATGTAACTATTAACAAACGTGATCGTTATTTGACAATGATTCAATAACCACTTGAGTTTCTATCAATTATGTCCGAAAGTTATAAGGCTGTTACTCAAACGGATGCCCAAAATTAGAATAGGACTATTGATAATGTGATTGTTATTTTGACAATAATTGAATTGGAATATGGTTATTGACAAGGTGGTCGCTATTTTGACGATAATTACTTGAATGGCAAGATTTCAAGTTTGTTACTCACATGACAACCAAAGTAAGAATGATATTATTAACTAATATGATCTAAAACATAACAACCTAAATGTAAGATTATATTAAGTAGAAGGACCCCGAATAACATGAATCAAAGTATAGTGACTTACTTACAAGATAGCACAACGTATAAGGATTTCTTGAGCAATAAATGAGTGAATCACATTGAGCCACATCGCCTCCCAAAATATACAGTGCCAAATATGTCATTCGTCCTCATGTGATTGGCAGAACTCAATCATTAATTAAAAACAACTAAATTTGACAACTATAAATAGGGGGAGGATGTAAAGATTTCCTTAACCTTCTCTCTCCCTCTCTCTCTCTCTCTCTCTCTCTCTTCATATACATATCTAGTCTAGTTTTCTTGTTTCTTGTTGGTGAACCTCAAACTCTTCATCTATATAGAGAAAATTCGTCCAAAAATAGTAAGGGTAAAAGAATGCTGTGAAAAACTCACCAAAACACTTATTTATCACTTAAAAAAAACCCCTCTCCATATATAGAAACAATTCAACTTGAAACAACCCTCATGAAGTTTTCAGAAGACAAACATAGATTTTGATGCATTGTCATTGTGAAAATTGACTTATTGCATTTGGATCACTAGTTAATACTCTACCCACCTTGTTTTGCTATGTGGTATGCTATGTAGTATTTCCCCATGCTTGGAGCCGCCTAATTATACTGAAGTGCGTAAAGAATAGCATGATGGCTTGTCTTTGTAGTTTCTTTGTGGTTTATGTAGGAATTCTGATAGGGGTTAACCGGGATTTGATTGTGGATCTACTTAAATGAATTGATATAAATCTTTTACGCACCACGGGTAGTAGTTTAACTAGTGATAGAGCCGTCTTGTGCATCCAAAAGCTTTGTGAAATTCACAATTTTCTTGAAGTTGTGATTGAAAAGGAATTTCTTAAACGAAAAGGTGAATCAAATGATTTTGTTACTCACTGAGTACTTCAGACTCAACCCCCCTTTGTTCTCCAATCTTGTAGATGATTGACCCACGATATTTGCCAAACAAGCCGAGAGTTGGAGCATGCCCGTAGAAAGAAGTAGAATTTTGCATGTTGAGGAACAGATCTTTAGAGTCATGAGAATACAATTTGATCATAAATATATCTAGGAACATACATGTGCCCAATACCTCTTATGCCAATAAGCATGTCCATCCCTCTAGAGATCTATATTTTTGATTTATGACACGTAAAACAAGATGAATGAGTAACTCTTGTAATAATTAGAAGCTTACCTTACAATGTAAAGGCTTGGAAATATAGCTAAGAAAAATTTATGAGCTTAATATCTTTTGTGGCACGAATAATTTGTTCTTTTGTACATCCTGTCTCCACTACTCTTATGAAAGCTTCTGCTATATAATTTAATAATTGATATAAGTAATTCAATAATATTAGATAAAATAACAGTGGCATGACAAGAGTGGTATCAGAGCAGTGTTCCAAAGGCCTTACATGCATAATTTACTTCCTGCGAGGCATCAAACAACCGGCTTACAAATAAGTTGCTATTCACTAAGTTATGAGTAATTTGTATAACTTCCCTGTCAAGGATCAGTCTATTTTGTAAAGACCAAGCAATGTGAAAGCCCTTAATATATTAAAATTGATTGAATCTTTCCTCAAAAGATTGGAGGTGCTTGATCTTGAATTCAAATAAAGCTCAAGTAAAATTTAGAAGTAAATTCTAACCCCTTCCTCCCAAAAAAAAAAAAAAAAAGTAATGGATGAAGATAGAGGATCAAATTCACATAAGAAATTAGTTCTTAAAAGCTCATCAAGTGCAATTAAGGGCAAAGAAAATGGAAGAGAAAAATGATAGTTTTCACCTTATTTCTAAGTGTTAAGCTAGCCCTACAAGATGTTATATGGCCTCTATTTATACTAGAGGATGTTTTGGGATCAAAATAATTACAAGAAAAACAAGAAAAGAAAGACAAAAATGGGCCAAAAATTCCACGAAGGTAGTTGGTGCCCCGGTGCGGGCGCACCTTTTCAAGCGTGCGGCAGCTCCAGGCGCTCTGTTTTGAAACAAAAGGGCAGGTGCAGGTGTACTGCCTTAATGGCACAGCTGCACTGCACAACCTGTGTAAGGCGGTGCAGACTGTGCAGCCGCATGGTGCCCCAAACCCTTTTTTTCCAAAAATTGCACTCAAGTCCGTAAACTTTTTACTTTCTTCCATATTGATCTACAGAACTTATTTTATGCTATTTCAAACCTTGAACTCTATTTTTTTCGCATGATTGACCCTTACTTCAATAAAAAGGATTTCTTTCAGCCATTTGGCATCCAAACCAAATCCGACCTTTAATACTTCTCTTACTTGGACTTGATTTATAAATTGTTACATTGACCCCGTCATTGACTCCTAAATTTATCTAGCCTTTGACCATGTAATGGGCCCAACAGTACATGGATTGAGCCTTGAATCCTTTGAATCTCATCTTCGTATAAAATTTTCAAAAATTTTTCATTTTTGGTCAATTCATTAAAGTACAATTTTTGGGAAATTAAGGAACTAGATGGATATCTCATTATATATATATATATATATATATAAGTTTTGCTTATTGATGTGTATCCAAGAGATTTATCAAAAGTGATCGGTTAAAAAATAAAAAATTCAATTGCTAAACAATCTATGGTGACAGATTTTGAACCGTAAATTAAACTTACGGACTACTAAAAATTGACCCAATTAATTGTAATGGATTAATGGAATTGTTTTGGACCAATGGATTAAGTGGTCCTAGAAATATTAACACCCACAGAATTTAGTCGTGAGCAGTGATGCATTTTAGTTATATTTTTAATTTCTTGATTTAGTAATTGGAAATGAAATAGATAATAAACATATATGGTAAGGACATGGTAAGTAACTTGAATTTAGTCACTTTGAATTTAGTAACTCAACTTCTTTCAAATTTTGTCTTGACTTATGATTTTTATTAATTACTAAATATTTTAAGGCAATATACACGGATGCCTGAACTTTGAAGCATGAAAGATTATTCATTTTTTATACTGTTTGATTTGGTCCATTGCCTCATTTATTATTGTGTCCTGATAAACTTTTGTTTGTCGTTTTAATGTATCTTGTAACACTTGCTCTCTTACCTAACTTTTCCAATGTTCTTCTAGATGTAATATTCACATAACTTGCTCTCTTACTTAACACTTGCTCTCTTACCTCCCTAAGTTGCCAAGAATGGCCATTCGTTATGTGATTTTTTTTAACCACTGAAAAACTCTTGAAATAATATCTTTTCAGTTCCTACTAGAAACGACAATACCTGCTTGAAAATCCATTCAGGCAAATTGATTAAATCACTTATTTTATTTGGCTAGAGCTAATATTCATTATTTATTTCTTGCTTAAAAATTTATACTATTTTTGCTTATAAGTGACTGACATTATCTGTTTTCCCCACGTATTTGTAATAAACCCATTGCGCTTCATTCGACAACAATAACTTTATTGGCTTGTACTTGAGCTCGAAAACATTTCTCTTTCCTTGATACTATTAACTTCTTTATTTTGAGACCTTAATTTCTACTTCACTCTTCAGTTGATTCTAAACCATTTTTGTGTATTATTTTCAAGAATAATTCAACCCCAAAAATTCTCTTTGATAGAAATGGAAATCCCTTGACAAAGACTTTCCTTTGATATATGAGTTGATAGTAGCTCTTTGTAAAATTGAAGTTTGGGGAAAATTTGTTTCTATCCTTTATGCTTTCTTTTTCTTGTTCCCACCTACTTTTGATCGTCCTTGATTGCCTACTTGAAATCTTGAAATCTTGAAATCATCTTCGGCCTTCCTATTATTGCATTGCCTTTTTCTTGACAACGTAGTTCCGTTCAATGTCTTTTGTTACTGTTTTGATTAAGCTCATGGGATTGTTTGGTTATTGCCTATTGACAATGATTCTTCTCACAAATTAGAAAACCTTATTTGCTTGACAATAGACTTGTGTGAATTGGAAGTTGGGTGTACTCTACTTCATGTTTCTGCCTGTTTCCCTTTAACTTTGTTTGATTACATCGGACATCAGCTCTTCTACAATTCTTGATTATTTGCTACTTTCCTTGTTAACTTTTCTCATGCTAACGTCCTTCTATTTTGTCAAATCCTAAAACCGATTGGTTTTTCCCTTCTCAACTTGTTTAGTCATTAACTTGATTTGAAGCTTAAAATAAAATTTTGAAATAAAATTTTAACAAAAGAAGTATGAGACACTAGCTTGAAGTTGGAAATAGACTCGGAATAATCTTGAAAGAACATGCTTCCAGTAAGAGTATGCAGTGGAAGCAATTTATGTATTGATGTTACAAAAGAAAAATGGAAAGAAGTACCTTTAGTCCTTGAGACTTTGAAAAAGCGAAATTTTTGGAAAGACGAAACGTAAGAACAAGAAGATGAGGCAGAAAATATGTATATACATACCCAAAATAACTTTTAGGTAATTGTGAATTTCGAGGACGAAATTCTTTTAAGGGCTGTAGATTGTAACATTTTGCAAAATCTTATAAACAAGTTAAGCAATATGGTCGCAATTTTGATAATGACGGGGAAAATTACTTGAATTGCATCAATTGTAATGTTACAAGGTTATTACTCAAGTGAACGCCAAGAATTAGAGTGACAATGTGATCATATTGAATAACATCATTTGTAAGGTTACAAGATTGTCACTCAAGTGAATGCCAAAAATTAGAATGTAACTATTGACAAACGTGATCGTTCTTTGACAATAATTGAATAACCACTTGAGTTTGTATCAATTATGTCTCAAGGTTACAAGGCTGTTACTCAAACGAATGCTCAAAATTGGAATAGGACCATTGACAACGTGATTGTTATTTTGACAATGATTGAATTAGAATATGGCCATTGACAACGTGGTCGCTATTTTGACGATAATTACTTGAATGGCAAGATTTCAAGTTTGTTACTCAAATGAACCCAAAGTAAGAATGAGATTATTAATTAATGTGATCTAAAGCATGACAACCTAAATGTAAGATCATTTTAAGCATAAGGACCCGAATAACATGATTCAAAGTATAGCGACTTACATACAAGATAACACAAAGTATAAAGATTTCTTGAGTAATAAACGAGTGAACCACATTAAGCCACATCGCCTCTTGAAATATATGGTGCCAAATATGCCACTTGTCCTCATGTGATTTGTGAAACTTAAGGATTAATCAAAAACAACAAAATTCGACAACTATAAATAGGGGGAAGGATGTAAAGATTTCCTCAACCTCCTATCCACCATCTCTCTCTCTCTCTCTCTCTCTCTCTCTCTCTCTCTCTCTCTCCCCCCCCATCCTCCCTCTTCATAACCATATGCAGGCCAATTGTTATGTTTTCTGTTGGTAAACCTTAAACTCTTCATATATATAAAGAAAATTCGTTCAAAAATAGTAAGGTGAAAGAACACTATGAAAAACTCACCAAAACACTTATCTATCACTTGAAAAAGGCCCCTCTCCATATATAGAAAGAATCTAACTTGAAATAGCACTTTGGTTAAGGAATACTAAGGTATTGAGGGCACTTTTCAGCATAGCCAATTTAAAAAACTTTGAGAAATCAAGAGGTAAGTAACTAATGCTTTGATTGCCTTTCTCACTAATGAAGTTTTCATAAGACACACATAGATTTTGATTGAAGTTTTCATGAGATAAATATAGATTTTGATGCATTGTCATTATGTAAATTGAATTATTGCATTTGGATCACTAGTTATTGCTCTACCCATCTTGTTTTGCTTTGTGGTATGCTATGTGGTATTTTCCTGTACTAGGAGCCGCCTAATAATACGGAGGTGGGTAATGATGGCTTGTCTTTGCGGCCTTTGTGGAAATTCTAGTAGGGGTCAACTAGGATTTGATTGTCGATCCACTTAAATAAATTAATATAAATCTTGTGCGCACCAAAGATAGTAGTTTAACTAGTAATAGGCCGTTCTTGTTCATCCAAAAGCTTCTTCAAATTCATAATTTTCTTGAACTTGTGATTGAAAAGGAATTTTTTAAACGAAAGGTGAATCAAAGGATTTTGTTACTCTCTGAGTATTTTGGACTCACTACCCTTTTCCTCCAATCTTGTTATGATTGAACGCAAGATATTTGCCAGGCAAGCCGAGCTGGAGCATGCCGCGGAAGGAAGTAGAATATTGCATATAGAGGAAACTAATCTTTGGATCTGTGAGAATGCACTTTGATTATAAATATATATACGAACAATACATTAGCTCAATATACTTCTTATGCCAATAAACATGCCGCTCATCCCTCTATATATATATATATATTTGTGACTTATGACATGTAAAACAAGATGAATGAGTAACTCTTGTAATAATTAGAAGCTTACCTTTTAATGCAATGATTTGGAAATATAGCTAAGAAAAATTTGCGAGCTAGCTTAATATCTTTTGTGGCGCGAATAATTTGTTCCTTTGTACAGGACGTCTCCGCTACTCATACAAAAGCTTCCGCTATAGAATTTAATAATCGATATAAGTAACTCAATAATGTTGGATAAAATAAGGGGGCGTGACAAGGGGTTTCAATCGAAGAACGGTAACAAAAACGATAAATGGTGTCAAAAGAAAAATAAGAAATCAAAACGGAAAAAAAAGGAAAAAATTGGAACATGCAGGAAAATGGTTGGAAAATAATAACAAATATGAACGGCCGTCTCTTTCCTTCCCGCCTAAAATGTCAATTAAAGACCAAAACATATGATCATATCTCTCATAATCAACACTCCAACCACAGCAAGGATAAAAAATAAACAAGATGAACCGCAATTTCGGTGGATTAGTAGGATCTTGAGGAAAAGTTTGAAAAAAAAAAGAAAGAAAAGGAAAAAAGAAAGAAAAGGAAAAATAAAAAAAGAAAAAGGAAGAGAATTGTCACCGGGACCGTTCCAGCGGCAACCAACATTAACAGCAATGCTACTGTGTCTCTATGCTGTAGTGCTTGGGGGAGCCGATGACGTGTACACTGTTACAGTGGCAGTGGCGGTGGCAGTGTGGCTGTGGTGGTGGCAGTGGAGACATGGGTGGGACAGTAGCGGTCTGAGTTGTGGTGGCTAGGGTTTAAAGAAAAGTGATGAGGAATAGATGAATGGTGGATAGGCAAATATATATGCGCACACACTTTAGGATTTAAATAAACTAACAATTATATAATTTTTGTAAAAAATCATAAAATAAAAATAGATAATAACATGGGTGTATTATATAAAACTAGTACCGCACATGTGCTTTGCACGTGAAAATATTTTAAAAATGATAAGTAAAAAATGGAAGAGACCATCAAGTAACAAATATTTAAAAATGAAAAAGAAAACAATATATATTCCATTGTATTTTCAAAATGAATGATCTCTAATATATTAATCAACTTGAAGACATAGACTTGTGTCAAACAGTTAGTCTTGATCTGACACCATATGGTATGGCTTGACCATATAGTATCTTAATAAAGTTTTTCCCTCTTATTTCAGTATATTGTGGAATCTTAAAATTTATTGGCTATGGCACTGTTTATTTAATTATTAAGTGGGTTAATTGCTTGCAAAATATGAGACGAAATTAACAAAAGCTAATATTGTTGGGATGCACTTGTAATTCCCGAATTTTTCTCGAGGAATTAAGCTAAAACATTTAGCACAAAGTTATTTTATCTTTCATTTTTCTTTTTAACATTTTTTTAACATAGTAATATAATAATTTGGGCCAATTAGTAATATAATAATTTGGGCCAATTTATAAACATAGCTTTTATCATATATGTGAACCATATATGTGAACCTAACGAATATGTTCTAATTAAGCCTATAATAATACCCAACAACCTATATACAAATAATATTTACGATGTCTATAAAATATTTCCATACAGCTCACTAAAAAACTCAAAATATATGTAGCTGGCAAAACCAATTATGTACAGTATATGATTACCAAAAAAAAGGTAATGAAAGAAAAAATAAGAAACTTAACTTATTCAAAAATAACAAAGATTTCAGTGGATATTTTGAAAAACTACCGACACATTAGTTGGATCCAAATTTTAATAAGAACCCAATTTAAAAATAAGTCTTTTTTTTATCCCCAAGCTAAATTAAAACTCTAGATTTTGGGTATCAATCCTCATGATTGCTTTTCGTTGAAGGTCATATCATTTAAAAATAAGTGTAAAAGCTTAAATACTATGCTCCAATGGTAAGAAATTCAGTCCAACACGTGGCCCTCAAGCTAGTTATACAAATCTTATATTCTCTAACCTTCTGAAAACCTAAATGAATTCTCTATTCATATCTCCCTGTAAAAGATAAGGAAGCAATAATAATAATAATAATAATAATAATAATAATAATAATAAATGAGTGATTTAGCTTTCAAAAGATTATAGCTTTGATTGTGAATACCATCAATCATACTTAAAAATTTCTAGTGCTTCTCTACAAGTTTTTCTTATTTTATTTTCTACTATGTTATAATTGCATAAAACATAAAAATTAGCCAATAATACTTTATCATCATTCAATAACATCAAATTCTAAAAGAGAAATAAAGAAAACTTTGAAGTTTGCAAATATATGCTTTCAAAGCAGCACAAAACATGGATATCAATATTACATCAAAATTTTTCTATGTAACTTAAGAGTAAAAAAAGACAAGACTTCAATCCTCAATTGTGCAGCATGACTGCCACTATATGAGTCAAACACGAAAACTCCTCCCAGCCAAGAACGACTATATCCGTGAAAACTTGAAATAACAATAATATTAGATTAGATATATATAATAGAAATTGGAATAGGCATATTCATGTCCTTTGTTAAAATAAAGGTGCAAAACTCATATAAAAAATCCACAAATTAAGAATGCATGTGCCTAAGAAAAATATTTGAAGTAAAGAGTACGACTCCAATTCGAGATAGATAAAAATAACATACATTAGTTTGTATTAGTCAACTAAAGCGATGACAATATAATATCCATACAGAATAAGATCTGAAATTTCTTATGAACTAATAGATCTATACTATAAATAAGAGATTGTGTCATATATTGAATTGATATAGTAAATATAATTCAGAAAAATAAATAGTTGAGAGATTTATTAAAAACTTTAATTCAAATGACCGAATTTTTTAAAAATGGATAATCCAACTAATTTTTTCACCATTCCAGTATTCTTCTACTTGTCTAATATCTTGTTGAATTCACTTTAAGTATGTAGACCAAATTCTTAAATCCACGGCAACCTCTAGACCAAATTCTCAACCAATCGAACCTTGAAATCAATGCCCCAAGTCCATATGGACTCCCATTTGTCAAAGAAAATAAATCGCCAAGATTTTAGCATTGATTTAGGAAATTAAGATGCATTATCACAGAGATTTTAGCGTTGATTCAGGAAATTAAAATGCTTATGGTGGAGATATTAGAACAACTGATTAGGAAATAATCAAAAGCACGGAGAGAATTAACAATTAGAACAGTAGATTAGGAAATAGCAATCCTCAGGCACTCGAAAGGGAATGATGGGAAGAAAGAGAAGGGAATTTGTAGCCAAAACTAGAGGAAAAAGCACGGGATGAGCCAAGAATTTTTCCCAAGGTGGTCGGATTTACTTTTTTTATTTTTTTTAGAGGTGTGGTTGGAAATTTTACAAATTGTCTAATAAAGAGATATCCATGTAATAACTAATAAGCATAAATCTAATATGAACTTCCTTTTTTCAAAGAAAATAAATAGCTAAGATTTTAGAATTGATTTAGGAAATTAAGATATATTATCACAAAGATTTTAGCGTTGATTCATGAAATTAAAATGCATATGGTAGAGATTTTAGAGCGGCAGATTTAGAAATAATCAAAAGCATGGAGAGAGTTAACAATTAAAACAGTAGATTAGGAAATAAGAATTTGCAGGCACACGAAAAGGAAAGATGGGAAGAAAGAAAAGGGAATTTGCAGCGAAAATTGGAGGAAAAAGTAGGGGAAGAGCCAAGAATTTTTCTCAGGGCGGTCGGATTTTTTTTTTTAATTTTTTTTAGAGATATGGTTGGAAATTTTACATATTGTCTAATGAAGAAATATTCATGTAATAACTAATAAATACAAATCTAATATGAGTGTCCTTTTAAAACAAATATATAAAATAATATGTGCATATTAGAATGTACAGATTCCTACATCGGATTACATAACAAAACGTAATTTCCAAAGAGAATTGAATTGTGTCCCACATCGGATTGATAGTAAACAACGGTTGAGGGTGTACTTTATAAAATTAAAATAGAAGATATGTGATTTAAGGCGGATGAAATCTCACATCAGATTAATCATATAATATTGTCTAATAAGGAGATATCTATATAATAACTAATAAACACAAATCTAATATGAGTGTCTTTTTAAAACAAATATATATAATAATATGTGTATATTAGGATGTACAAATTCCCACATTAGATTACATAATAAAATAAAAAATATTGAGTGTTATAAAAGTAGATGTTAGAAATACAATTTCCAAAGAGAATTGAATTGTATCCCACATCGGTTTGATAGCAAACAACGACTCACGACGCTCTTCCGATCTAATTAAAATAGAAGATATGTGATTTAAGGAGGATAAAATCTCACATCGGATTAAAAATATAATATTATTTGGCTGAGTCTATATAAAAGTGAAAGCTGGAATGTATGTAACATAATTTTCATTGGCCTAATTATTGATATTGATTTTCAACCCAATTGCAGTCAAAAACTTTTTCCTATATAAGATAGTTGATTTTGGGCTTGGAAAAACTTGGGAAAACAGTGCACTTAGCCCAAAAATCAAATAGGCTGTGGCAGGAGGCAGTGCGGCCACATCACAAAAG
>CAVNYN010239715.1:0-12312 GCA_963692815.1 Nyctanthes arbor-tristis | reverse complement strand
TGTCACATCACATGCAAATAACTTCTATTAGTGAAAGCATAGAGCTAGCAAACCTATAGATAGTCCCTTTGTAAAGAATAATTCCCTATGGATTTTCTACCGTAAAATAAGAAATATTATCAACTCATAATCAGTTTGTAATAATAATGTCGCTAAATAAAATTAAGCACTTCTTATAGTAGTTGGATACACAACATCATTAATAAATGCCCAAGCCATCTAATCTTTCTTTGATATATCTCAATAAATGGCAAATTGAATATTTGAACCCCCATTCTAATGGAGGATGGAGTATCAATTACTGTCCTATCCTAAATATATGATCTATTTTTCTTTTTGAGTTGTCTCAAACATATAGTCCTTTTTCCAAATTAGAAAATCTAATTTACATTATTTTACTAATATACTCATTAAACAGGAAAAATTAGAATCAGGGAAGATAACAAAAATTTGTCTTTTCAATATACTTCTTAATCTTTGTAAAAAGAAAGTAAGTGAATTTGAGATGGAGAGAGTAATTGGCACAAGTGTCGTATAATAATGTTTGAATTATTTGTTTCAAAAAAAAAAAAAACCAATAATTTTTGAACTATAGATATAAGTGCAATCTATTAGCTAATTATGCATACATTTACCAACTAGAAGTCTATTGATAATAACAACGAAAATGCAATACGAACTATTATTCTGTTGCTAAAGCAGACATTTGGTAACTAAGATTTCGTCAGTAATTAACTACAGTGTGCTAATAGAAATTTAGGTATAGAATATCCGTTAATGAAATTAATTAAAGACAATACATTTTTACGAAAAAATTTCAATTGCTCAGTACCAATGGAAATTTTTATTCTTAAATATCTGTTGTTAAGTATCAATACTAGCGGAAATTTCATAGCTAATGATACAAACATCTGCTACGGAAAATCTTTTGCTATCAGTAGTGATCATAGATTGATTGGTCATTTGTAACTACTCAAAATTTAAAAATGTTAGCTTACATAATTTTTATTGTTTTACTAGACGTGCAGTTACCAAATGACCAATTATGTAAGCTAATTTGTTTTATGAAATCATAATTTGTCCTACGAATTATTTATGGGCCTTCGGTGATCGGTCTTTAGCAATGGCCAATATAGTGCACATTTTACTTGCGTCATCCAGTTTTTTTCTTTTCTCTCAAATCCACTGTTCTGATGCCACAATATTGGCTGTACTTCAACTGTATATATTGCTCAAAATCTGATATAAGCAGAAGATAAAGTGTAGAAATGTTAGTGCAACATGGAATAAAAAAGAGGATGTACAACATAGAGATAGAGATTCAATCCTAGTCACGCGTCGTCTACTTTACAAACTTTTGATTTAATATACAGACACATTACATGTTAACACTCTCAATAATCTGTGTAAAGATGAGAACAGAGAAGAAATATTTACAGTACATACTACATAGTGATGTAACACATCCCTAATATCTGTTGTTTTATGCAGATATTGATGAGTGTGCGGATTTGAATACAAACAATTGTGAAAAGCTTTGCATAAACACTGCTGGAAGTTTTAACTGTTCTTGTCCAGAAGGATACTATGGTGATGGCACAAAGGATGGCCAAGGTTGCATGGAAATTCCCAGAAAGGCTGGTTGTCAATCCAAGTGCGAAAACGTAGTAGTCCCCTATCCTTTTGGAATTGGAATAGGAAAAAACTGTTCAATAGGCTCATGGTTTGACATAAACTACAACACCACTTTTAACCCTCCAAAGCCCTTCATTTCCACCACAAAGCTTGAAATCATTGAAATATCCAATGACAAGCTGCATATCAAGAATTCGGTGGCAACCACATGCTATAAACAAGGTGGTAAAATAACCAGCAAAAACTCCATCTCAATCAATATTACAAGCACCCCCTATAGCTTTTCAGAGTTAAACAAGTTCATTTTGGTAGGCTGTGATGATATGGCAGTGATTTCCGGCTGGAGTGACCAGAGTTTCACAGGTGCCTGCATGTCTGTATGTTCTGAAAGAACAGCTGTAATTGATGGATATTGTGCAGGAACTGGTTGTAGCCAAACTTCTATACCAAAAGGCCTAAAGACTTTCAGATCTGCAATTGCTAGCTTTAACAATCATTCAGAAGTTTCATCTTTCAATCCCTGTGGTTATACCTTTCTTGGAGATCGGGATGTGTTCCAATTTCGAACATCTGATTTGTCTGATGTGACATTTCAGAATCGGACAGTTGAAAATGTTCCAATAGTTCTTGACTGGGCAATTGGGAATCAGAACTGCAGTGAAGCCAAGAAATCTGTTGATTTTGCTTGTCTTCAGAATAGTGTTCGTGTTGATTCTGACACTGGCCATGGTGGAAACCGCTGTAATTGCTCTTCAGGATATGACGGCAATCCACATTAAAGTCCGGGCTGCACATGTTAGTTATTTTTTACTCAGTGAAAAATTTATAGCTGTGCTTATAAATGTAGTTTAAGCATGCATGTATGGACTGCCAAAAACAGCTGCTCCATCTTATTTACCTATGCAAAAGATTGCCATTTTTGCTTATTATAAATTCAACAAAGGCTTGCTCTATTCACAAAAGCTAGTACCTAACGAGTCCTAATAGAAATCACAAACCAAGATGGGAGAAATATCATGTTTAGCCTCATTCTTTGGAATTCTCGACATATCCTTATTTTGGTTCTTTGGTACTATATTGTGTGTGGTGTGACAGATATTGATGAATGTAAGAAAAATCCTAGCCATGAAAACGCGATCTGTACCAACACTCCTGGTAGATTCAGGTAGATTCAGTTGTTTTTGCAAACGTGGATTTTCTGGTGATGGCACAAAAAATGACCGTGGTTGCATTGCTAAGAACTCGCAGTTTCCAATACTCAAGTTCTCACTTGGTAATTTTTTTGCTAGTAAATCTCCTTTATCCTTTGATCTCACTAAAGCAGATTTTACACAATCTATTGTATATATTATTATTAGTATTTTTTTTTTTTTGGGTACCATCCATAAATTAATTATGTGATTTTCTGTTGTACTAATTATTTGCTCAAAGGATATAAAATATGCATCAGATATATATTGCATACTCTCAGAGGTATATATGCTGAGTTCTGCTACAAGAACAAGAAAACCCAACAAATTATTTAAAATGCAATATTCATTTAGAAAAAAAAAAAAAGAAATTAAAATGTGTTGATAATCTAATTTAGATGATATGACCTGCAGGTTTTAGCAGAGTCTTCAAATCGATAATCATTGCTATGACATGGCTATATTTTAGCATCAACAGAAGGAAGCTTATTAAGATGAGAGAAAAGTTCTTCCATCAAAATGGTGGGCTGCTTTTGAAGCAGCAACTTTCGTCAAATCATGAGAGTGGGGTAGAATCAACCAAAATATTTTCTGCTGAAGAACTAGAAAAGGCTATTAACAAGTATGTTGAAGATAGGATCCTTGACAGAGGTGGCTACGGTACAGTTTACAAAGGAATTCTATCTGATGAATGCATAGTTGCAATCAAGAAGTCAAAAATAATGGATCAAAACCAAATTGAGCAATTCATAAATGAGGTAATGTGGAACTAAATAAGCTTATATAGAAAAGAAGAAATACATTAATTAAACTTTGAGTTCATTGCATTCCCCTTCGTGTTTGTTTAAAAGTTAAGGTGTTATAAGATAGTGATTTATTTTTCTAAATTTTTCTCTTCAAACAGGTGATTATTCTTACTCAGATTAACCATAGAAACATAGTTAAACTGTTGGGATGTTGCTTGGAGACTGAATGGTACCCTTTTTCACCATATACATAATAGCAGTGCTATGCCTTGGTCTTCTTGGGAAAATAGGTTAAAAATTGCTGCTGACGCTGCTGGTGCATTATCCTATCTCCATTCTGCAGCTTCTAGGCCTATTATTCATCGAGATGTTAAATCTAGCAACATATTGCTAGATGATATGTATGCTGCTAAAATATCAGATTTTGGAGCTTCAAGATTGGTGCCATTAGATCAAACACAAGTGACGACACTAGTTCAAGGTACTCTGGGTAATTTAGATCCTGAATACTTCCAGACAAGTCAATTAACTGAGAAAAGTGATGTCTATAGCTTTGGAGTGGTTCTTGCCGAAATTATGACAGGAAAGAAGCCTCTTTCAACCTCGAAATGTGAAAAAGAAAGGAATTTGGCTACATATTTCATCACATTCATCAAAGAGAAAAAAACTATTTCAAATTCTCGAGCCTCGAATTCTAAGGGAAGGTAGTTTGGAACAACTACAGGCTGTTGGTGAGTTGGTGAAAAGATGCCTAAACTGAACGAGTGATGAGAGGCCGGCAATGAAGGAAGTAGCAATGGAGTTAGAAGGATTAAGGAAATACATAAAACATCCTTGGAATCAACAAGGAAATGAAGAAGGAAACGTGGCATTATTGGGTGACCAATCAGACCTATATGATATCACATTAACAGGTGATGAACGAATTAGTAGTGCCTATTTGGGACAAGATAGTTTGTATGATGATATGATCTACCCAAGCAACAGTCTTCGTTAAGAGGCTTGCAACAAATTAATTTAATTCTCATGTACACATGCTTAACTCTTTTACATAATTTTCTCTGTAGTTTTTCAATGGTATGAGAATTAAAACACAGTTTTCTTATAAAACAGAATCAAGTAAGTCATCAACATAGGTACTTGAGAACCATTAAGAATCAGACTCCTGTTAAATGAGCTAGTTGTACTTTATGCTTTGACTCTACTTTCTAGTGTGTACAGTTAGATTATATTTTCTAGTTAGTTGGTTGGTTAGCACTTCCAGATCTTTCTACTTTCTCCCTCTGTATAAAACAAGACTTGTAAGTTGTTCAGTTGAGAAACGAAAACCCATTGAGCTAATTGCTCATTTCCAGATTTCCTCTCTAAACTCTGAAATGGTATCAGAGCAAAATAGCATCTCGCAACCCTGATTCAGTTCTGTTCAATCAATTCAATTGTCATTCAATTGACCACATCCATTCTTTTCTGTTCAATCGGTTTTTTATTGATCTCATTAACCATAGATTCACGTTATCAATGGCAATAGGATGAGGTGCTACTGGAAGAGGATCAGGAAATATCACTAATAATGTTGAAAATCCATTTGCACCTGCAATGAACAACATAGATCGAGCAAGCATTGAAGATTGCAACAAGCCTTGCTACATAAGTAATGGGGATTCACCTGGCTTGATTCTAGTATCCTACGTTTTTTCCTGGCATTGATCAATGAAAATGGCCTTAAGAGCAAAGAATGAGCATTGTTTTGTGGATATGGATCTGTTACTAGACCTTTTGTTCATGATCCTATATATATTCAGTGGATACGGTGTAATTCAATGGTAGTATCATGGGTCCTAGATGCTGTAGCCAAAGAGATAGCAGAAAGTGTGCTATATATATATATATAGAGAGAGAGAGAGAGAGCATATGATATGTGGACTGATTTGCATGAGAGGTTTCATCAAAGCAATGAACCTCATACTTTCCAGATCAAATAAACCATGAATGCACTTTGGGACGAATTGAAAGATTTCACACCAGTCCCTCCCTGTCAGTGTGGTGGTATGAAGGAATTGGTGGATTCTTTTCAGTAAGATTATATTTAACTGTTTCTAATAGGACTCATTGATTCTTATAGTCAAGTCAGGGCACAATTCCTAATGATGGATTCATTGCCCAACATAAATAAGGTTTGGGTAAATTTAATAAATATTCAATCTCTTTTATCCTTTATACCAGATAAGATTTTCACCATCTCTATTAAGCCTATCTATAAATAAATCCAGGTAAGTCCAGTTGCTCATTATACAATTTGCATGCTTTACAAAAATGGAAAGAAAATTAAACCTCAAACTGCAAGGTCTGAACTTAAGTTGCCCTCGAGTCCAGACCTCAGGGCAATTCTTGTACTAAAAAATACCTGTCAAATTTAAATGTAAGCTAGTCAAGGGTCATGGAAATATGGAATGGCAAGTCGAAGTTCACATGGGATTGTGGACTAACTAAAATGATTATGGATCACTTCACCTTAACGCAAAGATATTGACTAACTAGTAAACAAATATGAAATACAGGGACCAAGGAGCAATTTTTAATACGAGCTTGTTTCTAGAGCTGTAAAAATTTATCAAATTGATATTAATCACATATTCTCCACAAAACAAAGAAATTTTCACACTTTCCAATGATTTTTCTTTACATTCTCACCATACATTTTCTTATAAATCTAAATCCCTTTTACATAAACTTCAAGAGAAAGATAAGGAAAATGCTAGTAAAAGGGGGAACTAGAAATCCCCTCGATTCCCTTCTTCTTCCTCCTGTTATGGCACTCTCTGCTCTGCCTCACTCCAAACTCGCTTCATGAATTTAGCCAAAACTAAGGGGAAAATGCAGCCTAAACACAGTGGAGATTATTGGACTCCCCACGAAGGGTTTTATCTACCACAAAATACACCCAAAACCAGGGGCATACCCAGCACGCAAAACTACTCCTAGCCTAACTATTTTTTCCCCTAACCCAAACATATATAAACATATTAAAAACAGAAATTTCCCTTGAGGCCCAGCCCAATTTGGGCCGAGCCGGGGACTAGGGGAGACCCCTGGTTCCGTTCCTGCCCAAAGCACTCTGAAAATCCTCTCCAAGAACACACTATTCATCATCTTCTTCATTCCCTATTAACTGAATACATTATTTTGCGTTAACAGAATGGAAGATTCAACATCAGTTTGTACTCCCAATGATTGTTTTGAAAAAAAATTATTAAAATTAGTGATGGTGAAAATGTTAATCAAAATTTTCTCAAGAGTTTTATTCAGGCTAGTAGAGCTTTGAACACTTATTCAAACAAAATTAATTAATGAACAAGTCTATTTGTAAGTGACATTTTAGTTATTACACACAGGACCTTGGCAAGATCCCTTTTTTGAGGGTAAATTTCACAAATAGTACTCAACCTTCACAAAAAGTAACAATTTCATTTTCAACCTTTTTTTTAAAGCATATAGATCCCCAAGTTTTTAAAAATAAGCACAAAAGGTCCCTATTGGCAATTTCAATCTCTTTTCACATTTGTATGCTTACAAAATAACCATTTTACCCTGTATGAATTAAAAGGAAATTAGTACTAAAACTTTCCAAGAAATCTAAAAGATTTAAATAAAAGAATAAGAAAATATGTTGCTTTCTCTGATTAGTTACTATTAACTTCCACCAAGTACCGCTACCATTTCTCTCACTATAGAGCGGAAAAGGATAAGGCCTCAATTTAAGTTGCCTTTAAAAAAAATGAAAGGCGATTTATCTCCCATTTTTAGCTATATGTTTGTAGTGAAAACAAAAGAGTATTCCCTTTTTAAATTTACTAATAATTTAAATTTTCAATTTTTTCGCAAGAAAAATTCATACATTTTTAATTGCTCTAATTTTAATGGTTTGAATATCAATGATATCTCAATTATCATTGCTTAGTTATGTTTAAATTTTAAAGAGTTCATTACCTAAAATGACTATAACACTAGTAGTGGTGGTGGTAAGTGAATGGAAAAGATAATATATTAATCAGTGTGTATGTATATCTCGTGTTAACTAGTAGGTGGATGAAAAAAACGATATAAAGATGAATATGTATAAGTGTGTGAAATAGAAAGCTACAAAGAGATCAAAATAAATAATTAAAATTTGTGTTCTTATTTGTAAAATTTAAATAAAGGATAAAATTGTCTTTATAGGAAAAGTGAACAATGAAAATTGACAAAAATAGTAAGTAGGGACATTTTGTGTTTGTTTTTGAAAGGTTGGGGACCTACATGCATGAAAAAATATTAGGGATGCAATTGTTATTTTTTGTAAAAATTGGGGACTTTTTGTGAAATTTACTCTTTTTGACTCATCATATATCAAGTTTAAATCAAAGGTATATGTAAAAGTTTAAATAAAAGTTGTATGTATAGATAGATTTATTGTCAATTTTAATTTGTGCATACCTTATATATACTGATTTGTACACTTTTATTAAATGTCCCTAACTCTATCTTTGAAATGACTAGTTTTGAGAGTGTTTCTAAATTTAAAGGTGTGTATACAAATTTTGTACACAATACATGTACAAATAGAGAACTCCATTTCAACATCATGAAAAATGCAATATTCTTTTTATGAAAAATGCAATATTCTTAACTCGAATTTCTTAGCTTGATAATTTTTAATGATTTTTTTTCCTCAAATCTTACGAGTAAAAATGGAAAGTCGCCGTTGACCTATTACGTATTAATCATTGAGCAACTGATTAACTAATTTTCTTTGAAAAGTATTACTATTCATGGCGTGGCATTATCGTGCAAGGGAACATTCACACATTATATATATGTATGTATATATCTTGATGGGATCAGGTCTTGGTCTTCTCTGGTTAGACATAATAATAATAATAATAATAATAATAATAATAATAATAATAATAATAATAATAATAAAAAAAAAAAAAGTTAAACACAACTTGGTATTGTTAATACTTTGTAGTTATAATCACTTGAGTTCACGTTTAATTACCTGATGTCAACCCCTCTGTTCATTAATGTGTACTTGCATTTATTATATATAATGATGAAAAAGAATATATGCTTTATAGTTACTATTTTTTTTTGACAATTATATGCTTTAGAGCATTTCTAGGGAGACATGTAAAATTGACATTAATAGGTGATATTCTTATTATCTGATACAAGTATGCTATGTAATAATGTCACCTAATAATGTCTATTTTTCATATCTTCCTAGAATTTTTGTATGCTTTATATGCTTTGTAGTTATTATTATTGCCCAGATTATGAGAAAATTTGATTCAGCTTGCATTTTATTGATGGAGGGAGTTTCACTTGAGAAATGTGATATTAATTTGGTTCTTTCCAAGAATAATAATAAAGTGAAATTAACACGTAAAAATTCAGTTTCTTCTAGATAATTTTAGGCTTAAGCGGCTTCATAAGACTTTAATCATCAAGAATGGTGCTATATAGCACCAGTGGTACTTAGTACTACTCTACGTGGCAACTAATGTGACATTCAACGATAAGTGAAATTAAATGAGTGAATAAAGGACCCACTTGATTTGACTTATCATTCAATGCCACATTGATATGGTGCCAAGCATCAGTGGTGTTAAATAGCATTACTCAATCACCAATTACACACAAACAATGGCGGAGCTAGGAGCTATTATAGGATTGAGCCGAAACGATAAGTCGTATATTACGCATCGCTAAATTACCTTTATATATAATTTTTTTTTTAAAAACAAACTATAATAAAAAACTTTCCAATTTAGGGTGCGCCGAGGCCCGCATGGCCCCCTAGCTCCGCCATTGCACATAAAGGCTTTGGCTGCACTTATACTCAAACCTGAACTCCGAATTTGTCACGCACTTTATTACGCATTCATCGCACAACACATTGGGGGTTTTCGATCCGAAGGCATTGATAGGTATTGATTTGTGATGTTTAAATCTCTTAAATGTGTTGTTAATTGTGTGAGATTATATTTAAAAGTTCGTATTTATGTTTAATTTAGTTAATTGTAGATTAAAATTCAAGAGGAAGTCAATATGAACGAATTTGGATCAATATTGCACAAATTATGAAGTTTTGGGATTAAAATAAAGACAATGAAAAGAAAGGCACAAAAGAAGTGTTCAAGTCGACTGGAGCCGCGTGTCTTAAGGAATTTCAGGCCACAAAATCTATGATTTACATGTGAGTAAAATAGGTCATCAGAAAACTTATCGAGTCAGGAGTCTAACGCAACTTTTAGATCTCAATTCCGAGTTTCCTACTAAAAGTTATGCACCTTGGAGCACAAGCTGCCAGTAGAATGCGACCTCATGCAGCCGCACCTGTGACCAGAAGTTCGGCAGAATCAGTACAAAGATCCATGCGGCCGCATGGTAATCTTGTGCGGCCACATGGACCCTAAGAGCGGGAATTTTAGATTTTTGTCATTATTTTCTTAGAAATTTTTTATGCTTTAATTTGTACACGGTTTTTAGACCATATAAAAAGTTGTCTCGCCTAATCTTAAGAGGAGTTATATAATACAGAAAATACCTTAGAAAAGGGGGAGAAAAACACAATATCTTTAAAGGCTTGGGAATCAAGTTCGAGATTCAAGAAGGGGAAACTTGGTGCAAGACTTCTTCATCTTATTCAAGAGCTAATTACCTGGGTTATGCGCTCTATTTTATTTGTGTTTTTCATTCATGATGTGTAATTGATTTTAAGTTCGGGCAACGATATAACCTAGTTGAGACCATAGTCATGTTTTTCATGCTTAATTTATGCAATTAATTCTTATGTTAAATTCTTATTGGTATATTGTTTTGTTTTCATCTATGTTGCCAATGGATGAATGAATCTATGGACTTTTGTTGAACTCGAGAGAGGAATATTTAAGTTAGCTTATGGAATAAGAATCATTAATTTAGATAAGATAAAGAGATTTGCTTGTGGTTGGTGCGATCACATAGGGTGAACTTCGGGAAGGTTTATATGAATCTCTTGTTGATTAATAAACGTAAGAGGGTTGTTAACCAGCTCATTTAGAGATAGATGAAGGGTATAATTTTGTAGGATTAGCTAACTTCGAGCGGAGTAGTTAGTTAATTTCGTGAGATTCGGCATAGATTGATTGTCGCTAGACTAGGTGGTCCAACTAGGGTGAAGTCGTGAGTCTTGACATATATTCATCATATGTTTTTCCTCTAAATCTTTGTATATAGTTTATTTTCTTAATATTATTTACTTGTTTGTTTATTTTATTTTCTCAAACACAAAAGATTTGATCATTCAAATAAAGTTGGAAATAATAACTTTGATACTCAATCTGATCCTCGTGGAAATGATAACTAGCACTCATTTCCACTGTATTACTTATTCGACCTCTACACTTGCGAATTTCATACACATATTTTACACGAACAAGCACCGGCTGTGATGGAGATAAAGATTCCGTCTGCATCAGGGTGTCTCCATGGTGTATGTGGCGCATACATAGTTGTCTCCATTATGGAGTAGAGACACCACCCGGTGTCTTTGAATCAAAGTTGACACATTGGTGAGCTCCAGCCTGTCTAGACTCAATGCTGAAGCTCGACGCTTTTCCACTTCTTATGTTTTTTAAAACTTTGAGTAAACATGTTTGGTCCCCACGTGGCATAGATTTGAAATGTGACGCGAATTATTATAACTGAAAATAATTACAATTGATTGCCAATCAGAGTAGGCTTCATTTTGTGACAGTTGTTACTATATATCCCCTACCGTTCCTGAACTCGAACAACCGTCGTCTATGAATTTCTAAGGAGAATACATTTCCATTTCAAGGCTATGGCGACGAGAATGCTTATGCAGCTAGCCTGCGTTTTTCTTAGCGAAGGAGTAATGTTGATATTAGCCACTGCCACCACAAATTCCACTGCCAGCAACAGCACAGTTGATACATTCAACATTGTCAAAGGCGCCACCATCACAAAACCAGGCTGTCCCAGCCAATGCGGAAATCTGACAGTGCCATATCCTTTCGGTGTCGGCAGCGGCTGTGGGATCGGAGAATTTTTTGAACTAAACTGTAGCTATGCATTCAACCCGCCCAGAGCCTTCATTGGCAACATCCAAGTATATGAAATTTCTGATTCCCAAATGCGGATTTCTAATGTGATAGCCGGGAAATGCTACGATCCATCTGGGACACTTGTTTATGAGAATCCTGCCTCTTCTGATGCAACCGGCACTCCTTTCAGCTACTCAAAACTTCACAAGTGCATGTGTGCGCTTTGTTCTAAAGCTGGAGATGTGATTGATGGATCCTGCTCTGGCATTGGCTGCTGTCAAACTTCGGTCCCAGAGCGGCTGAAATACTACTTTAGTCTTGTTGGTACTTACAGTAATCATACTGCAGTTTCATCGTCCAATCCTTGTACCTATGCCTTTCTTGGAGAGAAGGAGCGTTTCACTTTCCACGGTGCAAAGGACTTATCTGATCCAAATTTCAGGGAAAGGACTGAGAAGACGGTCCCAATATTGCTCGATTGGGTGATAGGAAACATGACTTGTGCAGAAGCAAGGAGTTCGACTGGTTATGCTTGTAAATCTAATAGTTACTGTGTTGATTTCAGATACAGGCTCGGGCGGTTATCGTTGCATCTGCAACAGAGGCTACCAAGGCAATCCATATATTGATTCAGGGTGCAGAGGTTAGTTC
>CAVNYN010239710.1:0-16906 GCA_963692815.1 Nyctanthes arbor-tristis | reverse complement strand
TCGACTCCATATCGTCAATTCAAATTCTTTCTCGGATCATCCACTAATCACGGAAAGTGAGAAAGACTTTCTTGAAAAAGTTTAAGGGCTTTCCTTGGACTCAATTCATATATAGTTTTGCTCAGATTACGTATATAACTAAATAGAAAGTACCTGATAATCACGTGAAGTGAAAATGGCTTGTCATTTTTAGTTATCGTGAACTTTTAGGCTCAACTCAAACTTAGTGAATGTAAACTTTCGCTGATAAAATCATGCAAAGGTAGAAGGGCACAATTGCTAATTTCGTACTTTTCTTTCAGAGAATATTTTGCTGAGTCTTGGTCTTGGAAGAAAACTTTCGACTGAGTTATTTATTTATTTTCTTATGTTAGTTAACGACATGGTGTTTAGTCAAAATTTTTCGAATTTAGCAGAGAAATTGATAGATGTAGACAGAATGGACTCTCTTTACGTAAGTGAAGGTTGAGGAATATGATTGATGTCAAAATGAAAGGCTTATGGCATTTTGCAGAGCTAGTTGAAATATTGGGATGCGTCTGAATTTTAATCATTACAACCTCGTTTTAGTATCTTCATATGGGAATGATGTCTATGGAAATGACTGAACGACAGAAAAAACTTCTTGGCCAATCAAGAATTCACATGTGGATGTTGATGCTCAGTTGAGACCCTAAAATTCACATATGAGTTCTTGATTGGTCTGGAGCACCAAGTTTGGTGCTCTTAGAGAAGGTTTTCTCCTTATCGGCCTAAGTAAAGACATCTTTTTATCGAGTCATTTGATTCTAAATTGTAAAAAAAACTTTCTTAAAAAAAGGATAGATTGGCCTCCATTATTACAAATAAAATTGAAGGTTGGGGGGGGAGAATATTTGGTGCCATAAATAATATATATATATATATATATTCTTTATTACAAATAGGGAGGAGGGGCCGGAAAAATGTGACTCGAGCTTATTGAAGGCCTGTACCCTGCCATTAGACTATCTCCTTCACCACATGTGCTATAAATAGACAAGGTTTTTTTTTTTTTTTTTTTTTTGCATTGTGATTGAAAGGTTGGAGGCGATTTATGCCAATTTCCAATATTTGTTTTTGAATGGACTAATTTAGCGTCTGCGTAGCTACAAGAATAAAGTTGAATCCTTACGAAAGAAAAAAGCTCTTCCGATCTCTTAAAAGTATCAAGCCAAATTCAATCGCATCATTGCATATTTATAAAAATTGTAATCTTATAGATGTTGGCAAGAAGAAGACAAAAATTTTGCCAAACATTTGAGTTAAAATGAAAATTTAGAACGTAATTGGAATAAATAAAAGAGATCAACGAGCAAATTTCTCATGTAAAATATATAGTAGAAACTAATATACTGTGTAGGGTCATGAAATTTAGGGTCATGAAATTTAGAGATGAAATTTTAACATCTTCTGCTCCGAAGCAGACAAGTTCTCACCACAACGATGACCAGTCGGATAGAGCAAGGCCAACTTATTTACCCGACCTGTTATGTTTACATCAAAATAATTATCAAAGAAAAAGGTAAATTAAAAGAGATAAGAATTGAGGCGCTTCATCAATGGATCGATGAACCAGGGCATGGTGCCTAGCTTGCTAGGTTAATATAGTTTTGTAAGGAAACAATTACTTAATGCAAATTTTTTGTAGTTAATTTCAACCTTTGGAAGCAAGTTATTATTAGCTAGCTAAGAATTAGGCTGTTTATAATGTAGTAATATACTATGGAATTAAGCCTAGGCCTTGTGCTTCATTTGTATAATAAAGAGGTTAGTCTTCACTTCCTCCTCAAAATCTCATCTCAATATTGCCAAAATTTCAAAGAGGGTTTTGAGATATATATATATATATATATATAGATATATATTTCGGGTAGCTGTCCGTCCTACAAACGCCTGAAAAGGAACTACAGTGATTTTAAATAGGAATCCTATAGCGATAAATAGAATCCCCATAAAAATACTACTAGATCGAGCACCAGTGATTTCGTATCCGGTCATATCTAAAGGGTAAAATTAAACTACCTATAAGTATATAGCTAATAGCCGTCACTTTAATTAGCCTTTTAATCATTTGTTGCTTGAAGGATTCATATCCACATATTAAGCTATATATATAGCTGTTAGAATGATAAAAAGTCCACACGTGGCCATTGTACATATCTTCGAGACACCATAACTCAATGGAGCTCGAATAACTGAAAAGGCGTCGCACTACTGAGTCTGAATATATAGGTCTTTACTAGGCTTGGCTTGCCTTGCCTACTAACATATGTTGTTTAGTAATATGATTATCTTTTGGCATAACAACATTGGCGCATATTACTCGATTGATAATTCCATCTTTGATTCAAGCATAAAGCACATTGACATCGGCTTTCATTTTCTTTGTGCAGCAAAGGGCACATCAAAGAAAGGCAGACATTTGGAGATCTTTTCTAGTTTCAAAGTCCCTTCAAACTAATGCTATGAGGATCTACTTTATACTAACCATGTTCCACAAAGATAGACCTCGTTTATCTCAAAATATAGGCCGCTTTTTAGAACAATTACTTTTCTTATATGTCTCTATTTAATATGCGTTGGTATGTTATTTAAGTAATGCTTAAGTAATGCAATTGTATATTACGGAAAAGTTCTTTAATTTTATCTATTTAACACTACTAGTTATATTTTTTTTAATTCTTGTGAAAATGAGAATGAGTCTATCTTTGCGGGATGAGGTAGTGGAAGTCACTCTTTTCGTATTAATTTGTTTGAAAGATAATATCCACTCATAGGTTCCTTGTAATTTTTTTTTTTTATCTTTTTGTATTTCTGTACGATATTGTTCTTGTGTTTCTATGTATCCTCTGGAACACTTCTTAAGCAAGTTTCATTGAACATGTCCTTAATTTTTCTATGTTGTAAAATGGCTAGTGGGAAGTATCTAACATATATGGAATCTGTTCCAAGCTCAAATCTCATGCTGCTAATTGAAATTCACTGTTCCAAAAACCGCTCGAAAAAAGCTCAATTAAACTCCACGCCAACCTCAACACCAAAAATGCAGTACTACTATATATATGTTTACAAGCTAAGGCAATCATATTTTCCCTCAGTTAAGGAGATCATATCCTAGGTGAATTGAACTAGAACTAGATGTACACAACAACAAGATCACCTTAAGAAATTGAAAATCATTTTCAATCTATCCCACCTTAATATTATACAGACCGTGTAACTCCAAACGTGCTCACCAAAACAAAATTCAAATAAATATATATACAAGGAGTGAGTCTTTAACATAATAAACTTTTAGATTAGGTGGTTCAATTTGATACTGAAGCAGCACACAAAGGTGTCCAAGTTCCCTTGCACCGGCTTTCCAAGTGTTAAACATAAATAGAAAAAAGCAAATGCCTCGCTGAAGGGGGGGCTTAATTAAGAGTAATTTCATCCCCTAAGTTGAGACAAAACTAAATCAGTACTTGCTTCAATGTTGAAGATTGATCAGTGTGGTTCTTTCTTTGGCATCAAGAAGAGAAGAAGAACTGCATTCAAATGCACCATTCATCAGTGAATAATTCATCCATCTTGCAAGTTTAGATACAATTAATAATTAAATACACAATAATACACTGATGAGAGCAAGAGAGAAATTCATGGATCCTGTTTGTGAACAAATGAGGGAAACATGTCATGAGCAGGCATAAAGTTATATTCAGGGAGTTGAAGTTGAAGGTGCTGCTGATGAGGGTTAAGGTTATTATTATGATAATGTATGGAATACTGCTGGTTTTGGTGACTTGCTGGAAGCATTTGAGAAAGGATATAGTCATGAGGGAAACTCGGGATCGGAGGCGGCAGTGAAGGGGCCAGCATGACGGCGGCATTGCCACGGAGCATTGCTGGACTGTGATGGTTGTGTTGCCCTTCATAAGTGGTGATCACCACTGATGGATCTTGAAATGATCTTTCAATTCTTTTCTTCACAGTACACTTTTGGGTGGTGCATCTGTAATAACTCCTTGAATACATCACCAAAAACAAACATTTAGTTTTGAGAAGAGAATTACAGTAATCAGATTACATGATTCCCTACACCAAATTTTCTTCATTTTCAATGAAAATCATCAACAGTTTTAGGCCTATTTCCGGGGAAAATAATCCGAATTTTTGGGCATGTTTTCGGGTATCGGTGATAAACAAATCAAGAAATATTACTAAAATTGAAGGATGCATACACACCAAGCAATAATTCTTTAATTTAATTTGTAACTTGAAAAATAAGCTATTCTGTGCAGATTATAGACATAATATTCATCATCTGAGGGTAATTAATTAAAGAAAAAAATTAACCTTGGAAAAGGGCTATTTTTCACCGCTTTTTGTCCATATTTCCTCCATCTGTAACCATCTTCAAGATTATCAATCTCACTCTTTGTCATGAAGGCAAAGCGGGGTTCCTTTTTCTTTTTCTCTTTCGGTTTCGGTTTGTTCCTGAAAAATAATCGAAGCATGAAAAATTATTTCCAAGAACTAGCTTGCTAGCTAGCTAACCCACAGATTAGATTCTCAGAGGGGAAAAAAGAAAGAAATCCCAAATACTGCAAAACCAAATGATAGTGCCTGAGAAAATTAGGGTTTCATTTCATTTAAGGTCCCAATTTCAAGAAATGAAAGAATTGAGGTAACATATACTCCAATTGAGCAAAACAGATTTTAGTTAGGAGATATGTGACTACTAGTAGGAAAATACAATAACAAATTTACAACAGTTTTGAGAATAATGCCAAATTGAAAAAATAATTTGCAAGGACCATAAAAGTCCACAATAGAAGTAATTAATTGTCAAAAATGTCAAAGAAGAACATAAAGAATCAAACCCCCTAAAAAACCTACACTTTTCTGGACTTTTCATCTCCATCTTCACACCCTTTAGGCTGCAGATCATCCTTGCTCTTGGATGATTCTTCTTCGCCCCCGACTGCAGATGAAGACGACGATTCAGCAGAATTCGGGGTCAACAGATTCTCAGTCCCTGCGGCCGCAGCCGCCTCTCCAACACTGATACTTTGGTTTAGATGATTTGGAGGATAATTAACAGCATGAGACGATGAACAAGAAATGTCAAAAGCACTTGATAGTGTGTTGTAATCCACTGTTTCATGCAAGTAATCAGTGAAACTCATGTGAGAAGGATCAAATCCAACAGGGTTTGATCCAAAAAACCCTGATACCACATTGAGATCATGATTTAAAGAAGAGTAGGGTTGGTAAGGATACTTGTTTTGATCATCAGACATAGAGGAAGAAATTGAAGAAAGATATTATTGAAGAAATGAAGGAAAGAATTGGAAACAGAAAAATAATTCAACACGAGTTGCAGAAAAGATCTTTGTTTTACTGTGTGCTCTCGCTTGAAATAGCTTTGGTTAGCTTTTCTGCTTACCCATTTTTTCTTTCTTCCTTAATATCTAGAGAGAGAGAGAGAGGAGAGAGAGAGAGTTGAGTGCTACATGCATGCTTTATTTATTAGTGTGGAATACAACTTTTCTTTTAACCTTTCGTTATAGTACTGTGGAGCATGTTTGGCTACTTTGAGATTTTTGCTTATAATTAAATGAATAAACGTTTTTTTCTCGTTATTCAATTTTGAAGGACAAAGTGTGTCGAAAATGATCTAGTACAAGATATCTTGTACTATTATGATACAAGACAGACACGTGACATGCATTGGTGCACGCCATGCACATATGTGAAATTAAAGGTGATTTGATCGCATGTGGCGTGCTTCAATAATGCACGTCACGCGTGTCTATCTTGCACCACATCAGGACTGCGTTGCATAATTTGACTGTAATTAGTAGTAAGAGACATCTTTTTAGTAGGCTCCTATACTACACGTTTAGCTAGTTTTAAATGTTTGATACTCATATTAATTATAAACTGAAATTTGAGAGGGATCCGTTAAAAAAAAACAAGGAAAAGAAAAGGACGAATGAATGAAATTAAAAATCACAAGTAGAATATTCCAGAGTGAAATTATAAAAATATATTAATTGAACATGTATATTCCAACATGAGTAAAAATACAATATACTATAGTAACTAAAATATACTCCCTCCGTCTCATAAAGATAGTCAACTAGTTATTTTCACATATATTAAAAAATGATAGTTAATATAATTCAAACATTAAATTTTATCTTATTTTTACACATATATACATTTATGTTTTATTATTTGTTTTAAATACTTTCAATATATATGTAGTTGAATAATAATAAATTAATTATTTACACATATAAAAATAAAAAGTTAAATAAATGCTCAATATAGTAAATGAATTTTCTTTTTGAGACAAATGAAAATCGAATAGTGGACTATCTTTTTTGGGATTGGGGGACTATACAGGTAAAAGGCAATTGTATGTTAGCCCAAACATGATGCAAAGCTACATATATTTCTCTTTATTGGAGGGAGAATTGGCCAAGAAAAATATATAATTGTGATTAATTAAAGTTTTGTTATAATTAGCTAGGAAGTTAGGTAAGACGCCACTTAAATTGATAATAGATACAATTATGCAAACTATACTGGTTTAATAATTCACAAGAGTATCCAAGAATTAATATTTAAAACTTAACTTTGATTGAAAAGGATATCACCTTATATAATAATCATGAAAATAGGAATATTATTCTGTCTTCAACAAAGTGTGTAAAATGCCAAATTTGGCACGGGAAAAAGAAAGGTTGGATCATGTATATGTATATTTAAAGATCTAGGAGTCATTTATGATGAGAATATGAAATAATTAGTTTGCGTGAGACTCACAAGCTTAAGAGATAAAGATTATTCGCCTGGCAAAATTAATAAGAATACTTCAATAGACAAATATATATATATATTATATGAATGTTCAATAATTTTCCAGCACTCATATAGCAGGTGTCTTTATAACAATGTGACCGCATGTATATATAGTTATATACCACGTGCCACGGCTCAGGCGTAGCCAAGGGGGCTCACTGGGCCTAGGCCCAACTCTTAATTTGGACCAAAATCCCCCTTTCTAGTTCTAAATTAAAAAAGAAAAGAAAATTAATATAAATTGCTTAGCGGTGCACTATATGTCCTAGTCCTGCGATGCCAGCGGGCTACGTCATTGAACCATGACACCATACAAGTGTCATAATAGCACCCATATATACGGGTGCTAGAAAATTTTACTATAAATGTTATTGCTGATGTTGCCTAAGTTTCTTTGTTAAATAAATGTTGAAGTCCTTCATAGTACTCATATATCAAATTTTAGTGCCCCTTTGATCTCTAGTGCAATGTGATTATGGTGGAAGTTATACAATTCATCTTGGACATGTGTTTTTTAACTCCCATATTATAACAAAATCACATTCTAATAATGTTGTTCAAAAATAAAAGAAAAGGAATACGTTCTTTTCTACAATAGAAAAGAAGCACATTCTACCGTTGTTTAAAAAAAAAAAAAAAGAAAAAGAAAAATGAAAAGTAAAGAAGCACATTATAATGTGTTGCCAAACGGAGCTTTAAGTAAATGGGTCCCCCGACTACGGCGGTCTTGTGAGAGAACCAGGCTAACACACGTGTCACGGGTCACGCACCGTCTTTTGACCGTAACTGACATGGACTTAGCACGTGCGATGACTGAGTAAGGCTCATGTCACGCCACGTCAGCAAACGTTACTTCCGAATTTCATGGCGATTTTGTTTCTAGATTGACTGGTCAAAATTATCTTTTGTCATTACCACATACACATCACATGTAGCATGGACCTTTTAACATTAGTCGTTTATTTAATTATGGACTCCCAACTTTATTCATTACGGTCGATCTCAAGTGTTTTCACAAAAGATATATGAATAACAACGTTTTCTTATGGTTTATTAAGATCGGTTCATAATTATCTCTAAAAAAAAAAAATAAGTTGAGTCTAGAATTGTCAAGATTGTGATTTAATGTATACGACGTTAGATTACAGATCGATCTGAATTTTGTATTGGATCACAATTTGTTAAGATTGCATAAGATCGGTACATGATTAGTATAGGAACATATAGCTTTGCAAGGATCGGTACAATACGATCCAACCAATGTTGTGTTATTTTTTTAGGATAATCGGCACAAAAGATCCTTACCTTTAAACATTATTGAGCAAAGAGTCCCTATTATTAATATTTTAGCAGTTTCATCCTCATCATTATATTTCTTTTGCAAAGTTCATTCTTATGGTCATTTGTGTTTAATTTTTGTCCCATCATATTTTTAAGATTTAAAAAAATTTTCAAATAAAGTCCCAAAATAATTTATATAGCTGAAAACTAATTAAAATAAATTGCATTATTGAATGAATTAAGAATAACTACTTTTCTAAAAAATTTAGAACTTTGATTGCAATGTTTTAAAAAAAAATTTACTGTGAATGGACAAAAATACTCTTATGATAATAGATGAAATTAAAGACAAATGGAACCAAGGATGAGTTATTCAAAATATATATGAAGGTAAGTGAAATTGCTAAAAAGAACAAAGGTATGGACTATTTGCAAAAATATGTCTCAAAGTAGGGACTTTTTGTACCAATTACCGATTTTTATTATTTAACATATACGATCCAACCAAAGTTGTGTTATTTTTCTGATTTTAAATAATTTTAGCCTTAAAAAGTAATTTTTATTTAGGTTTTTTTCCCCTATATGACAAGAGGAGATGGGGGAAATGTATGTGTGGTTCGAACTCAGTATCTCCTACATGAAATGTGAAAACTTAATTACTGTAATATGTTCTAGTCACAAGTAATTTTTAGTTAGTTGCTTAATTATTCTATAGGATCTTATTGTCCTCCATCTGATCTGTAAAACTCCTTAACAATCTTAGATGGGTCAAATCAACAAAAATTTTATAGAAACAGCATGAGTTGCTGTTATGGAGCTCATATAGTATAAAAAGATAGGAAACCAGTATTTTACAACTGGGATCTCAATATTACAGAGACCACTTTGTTTACATAGAAAAATTAGTAGAATTGGTGCTCTAGATAAAATAATTTTCTCAAATAGTACATTCCTTAATATTGTTAGACTAGATTCTCACATTTTGAGTGAGAGGTCTTATACTCAAAAAACGCATATACCTCCCCTCATGTATATCCCCTTGTGTCAAATAATAACAATAATAACCCTTGTATATGGGGTTTGTATTATTGCTTTTTTTTTTATAATTTGTATCGTCAATTTTTTTGCACTGTATTTCAATAAGACATATATCTATGCATAATTCTAGCGCTACAATGTAGAATGTGATTGTACTTCAAAAAAAACAATAAAAATAAAAACAACAACACCACCACCAACAATAATAGTAATTGTGCTAAAGGTCCCCAACCTTCGCTTGGATTTGTACTCCACGTCCTCAACCTTTTTTTTTTCTTTTTTCCCCTTTCCATATATGATCAATTAATTGCAACTTCTAACCTTTTATTATTTTATTTATTATAGCAAAATTTTATTAGAAAGTCTATTAAGAATGTATTAAAATGCTTATTACCAAGCATTCTTTTGAATAATAAAACGTAAATACAACATCTGACTAGTGATTGGAAAAGAGTCAATGAAGGTACTGTTTGGCAAATTCTAATAATGTCAAGAAACCAAAAGAACATTAAAAAAATACAAGCAAAGAGTAAAAGAAGTCCACTATTTCAATCTTCTCATCCAATCAAGTTTTCTATTTTCGCTTTCTTTTTTTAAAAAAAAATGAAGTTTTCTATTTTCATTTTAAAATAGTGGCGAATTGTGCTAAACTTATTATGAATTTCGGAAAGTATGCATATAAAAATCATCTGATCGTTATTTAATTTGAAATAGAATGGATATATTGATGATGCGGGTGAGTTCTAAATCTTGCAACTTTGTCACACTTCATCGATGCAACAAAAGAAATCCCCACTTGTTCATGCCAAAGTTCAATAATGTTCATAGAGTCATTCACAAAATTTTGACGAAGACAAAAGACATCTATATACCACACATTCTATGGTGTCCTTCGGAGACTATCTTATGGTGTCCAAAAGACAGTGTGACACTCACTCATTGAGTGTGTTGGGTGATGAGCCCCCTAACACACTCAATCAATGAGTGTCACACTGTCCTTTGGATACCATAAATAGCGTCCAAAGGACACCATAGAAGCACCGATCTATATACAAGGTGTGGAAGTTAGGTGAAGGTTATATGTATCTGCTCCAAACACTGTTATATTGACTTGAACCTGATGAGAAAAGCAAAAGGACATAAACTCACTAAAGAAGCTTGGATTTCTTGGAGCTTACACTTGTTCTAAACCAGTTTCCCCCTCTACTAAAAAGTTAAACAAGAAGCTAAACTTACATAAAATGCATGGTCTCAATATATAATTATTTTTCACATTTTTCTATATTAGTTCTTCACTTCTCCTCCACACATTTAAAAAAAGAAAATCCCCCCTCAAACAACAAAAGCTACAAAATTATCTAAAAAGAACAAGCCCTTAGCAACAAATAGCTACTAAAAATTGTGTTGGAGGGAGTATTGCAGGGTTAATGAAAAACTATTACTTACTTGCATGTCTGGTATGCAGTACTAGAAAATATATCTATTCTCGTTTTCTAGTAATAATTCATCTCTAATTGAATGAAGTTACCTAGGATCATGAAAAGTATAAGCTAAAATCTGCAAAATCCTTACAAACTAGCATAATTTTACCTCAAATAATTCATGTAAATTGGCAGTGGCTTTTTGAGTAAAAAGGGAAAGCCTAGTTTTGAGAACCAAACACAAGATAGGTTAAACCTCCCTGCTTTTACAATCCTATAACAAGAAAAAACTCAAAAAGGAATAAAAATTTTCCGTTAAACGAGAAAAGGTTGATTAGGGTTGAAAAGAAAAATATTAGTTTGATCAATAAGCCACGAGAAGAATTAGAGGGCAAGATGACAAGACAAATAGGATGTACTAGTTATAGCTTCAACAAGACAATTTCTAGTACTTTAAAATACCAAGTTCGCTTCATTCCCAAAAAAAAAAAAAAAAAATTTTACTGAGTTTGGTGCTCTAAGCAAATGAGGAATTGACAAGTGGGATATAGATGCCCAGCCCATTTTAAATTCAGTCTTTCTATGGAGGGAGTAAACTTTCTATGTGGCCATGTACTATTGGGGGATGGGGGATTGATGGCTCCCTTCATCTCTCATCCTCCAATGATATATGGCCGCATAGAAAGTTTACTCTCCCTAAGGGAGAGTAATACTCTCTATAGAATTTTTAATAAATTATTAGAGTTTTATTCTTAATAAAAGATATACTGTTATGGTTTGAATTGTACCATAGTAGTTAGATTCTTATCTTTTTAGTAGAAGGTCTCGAGTTTGAAGCGCACATACCCCTCCCCTTGAAAGGGGTGTTTTGAAAAATACAAATGTTTGTTACACACTTTTTAAAAGTATAGGTACCTTGAGCTTTTTTTGAAAAAATCAGATGTTTTAAGTGTTTTTACATTGTGATATCACAATTACAACACAACAATCACAACTCGTCAAAACACCATGTCACATTAAAAAAACTCGTTGAAATACCGAGTCACAGAAAAAACAATTAGCTAAAACACCGAGTCACAATAAAAATAATTCGCTAAAACACCGAGTCACAATAAAAACAATTCGAAGAAACATCGCATCAAATCAAACACAACTCCAAAACATCAGTCACAATAAAAACAACTCAAAAAATCAACAAAAACAACACACCAAAACACCGATTTATAATAATATAACGATTCGACGGAACAACTTAGTCACAATAACACAACCACCACAACCACCACTGTGACCTCACACCCCAAGTCACCACCGCGACCACCACCACGCTGAGTCATCAAAATCTCATCACCGTGACCACCGCGACCTCACACCCTAGGCCACTCACCATCCACCAAATCAGATGAACAAAATAAATCAGCCTCTAAATCGCGAATTTCAGAGGGATTTCAGACGTAAATTTCAAATCTCGATTTTAGACGCAATCAGCAATGGCAGCCGGAGAGAGGAGGATGACATTGGTGATGTCATAGAAGGGCGACAGCGGCGGTACAATGGAGACGATTAGGAGTATTCCAATCCAGATCAGCATGAAAATGACGAGTTTCATATGCAAATTTCACAAAAGGGCGACATCAGCTGTTAGGATTCCAAACTCAAATTTCAAATGGTGAAAATGATGGTGAACGGCGATGGCGGCCAGAGAAAAAGATACCACTGATGATGTCACAGAAGGGTGACGGCCGCGGTAGAGTGGTGACAGCCGCGGTAAAATAGCGACAGCAGCAGTATGCTAGAGACATAGGGAGAGAAACGTGGGGTAAATACAATTGGGGGGTGGGTGGGTGGAGCACTTGATTTTTCCAAAATTACTCATTGGAACCTGATTTATGGGGGAAGAGTTGATAAACACTTTATTTCCCTATTTTCTCCTCCTTGAAAAGGGGAAAAAAAGTGATGCTTCTAGGTCGAGGGAGCCTATGCAGTCGTTAACGGTTGGCCCAAGAGACTACGTTCAATTACATGGGCTACGGGCTTCAAGGCCCAAGATAGTCAACATAATTCATTTTTTCTGACTTTTATATTATAATTAATGACCTTTGTCGCTAATGCTCTTAATTAAAATAGGAATTTCTTTTGGGGATCAACGGATTAGTCTATGTGGTTAAGGGTACTAAAAAAAAAATTGAAATATCTTATGTTATTTTGGATTAATTATTGACCGCCAAAATTTAACACATTTTTCTCCTATATGTATCTCCGACCACGCAATGAAGAGAAAAATGCACATGTTGTTCGACAACTGCAGTTGTTCATTAAGTTCTTTCTTCTTCATAGGTTTTTTGGGTAATTGGTGCAGAAGGACCTTAACGTTTGAGGTTATTGTGCAAAAGGACCCTATCGTTTTTACTTTGGTAAATTAGACCTCAACCTATCACTGTTCATGAGGAAAATGACCCTATCGTTTTTGTCTTGACAAATTAGACCCTAACCTATCAATATTCATGAGGCAAAGGACCTCCCGTTAACTCGTGCATATTCTTCCACATCTAGTAGATTGACAATGATATTTATATCTTTTAAAAATTACAATACGTTTTTTGCCTCTTATAATAGCATATCTAATTATTATTGTTGTTATTTATTATTATCATTATCATCTTTTGATATATTAAAACTCAGTGCTGATTTACCGTTAGATTTTTAGCTGTATTAGGAGATGATATGACTTGTCAAATAGTACATATCTAACACACCACATAAACGTCTAGTAGCATATCATTTTCATATTTGAACCCCATGATTTATAAAAATTAACATAGATGAACCTTAAATATACCGCCAGACGTTTATGTGGTGTGTTAAACATGTACTATTTGACACCTCATATCATTTCCTAATACGACTGAATATCTAATGGTAAACCAGCACTGAGTTTTAATATATCAAAAGATGATAATTATAATAATAAATAATAACAATAATAATATTAATAATAATAATAATTAGATATGCTATTATAAAAGGCGGAAAAAACATATTGTAATTTTTAAAAGATATAAGTATTATTGTCAAGTTATTGGGTGTGGAAGACTATGCACGAGTTAACGAGAGTTTAGACCGAAAGAGACGGAGGGTCCTTTGCCGCATGAATAGTGATAGGCTAGGGTCTAATTTGCCAAGACAAAAACGATATGGTCCTTTTCTGCATAAACAGTGATAGGTTGAGATCTAATTTACCAAAGTGAAAACGATAGGGTCCTTTTGCACAATAACCTCAAACGTTAGGGTCCTTTTGCGCCAATTACCCTAGTTTTTTTCGACTTTTAACCAGCTACTTGAACACAAGTTCAATTGATCATATCAACCTCTTCACATGTATACCGTAAATAAATGAATAAGCTCATTCATTATTTAGTCTCGCTGCAACATTTCTACTTTTAACTAATCTCTCTCCCATGCACAGGAAACAATAAAGGATTAAATAAATAATGATAGGGTAATAAATCGTTTCAATAATCAGATATAGCTATGTTATGGTCTATGTAATAATTTTAATTGATTAAGTATTTTAATAATATATAGTAAATTTATATATTTTAAGTGAGTCATATTTTCGCTATGTTATTTCTTGTGGAATTTATATTGAATTTGCTAAATTTTTATATTAACTGTTTTATATTAATTGTGTTAAATTTCTATTTTGACAAACTGAATTAGTTATTATTTATTACGTAAAAAGATATCTGTTTTCTTATAAAAGGAAAATTTTCTATCCATTTCCCCCACTCTACTCAACCACAGTGTCAGACCAAAAACAACCATTCTCTATGTTGATTCAAGCTTATCGTAAACACAAAGTATAGATCGTACTCAACGATGCAAGCTTTAAGACTTCAACCGATCCAAAAGATATTGTATCGATTCTTATTCCTAAGTCTATTGTGAGATACAAATTTATTACAAAAAAAAAAATAAAATAAAAAATAATGTGTAAAAAAATTGTATCGTTTTGCAACATTAGAGAGATTCCGGCCAAGAAAACTTTAGGAAAAGCAAACGACTCAAGCACATATCATTCCGTAATTGTTTCTTGATCCTATCTTGATAAAAAACTTGGAACTTTCACAGTGGAACTTGGTGGTTTTAAAAAGGAAAACAAAAAAAGTAATATATAAAGCTTGGTGGTATAACTTATACTATTATTGTATTTTTTTAATGCTTATGTCAATATATTGTTCTCATTGAGCAATTTGAATTATGCTGCTAAGTAATGTTGCCCTGTCAACTTCTTTGATGATAAAAATAGTTTTGACACTCAAAAAGTTAATTTAAATACTTATGAAGTTGTGATAATTATGCAATTTAGCAATGCATGTAGTTATTATTATACAAAAATAGTTGTGGGAGCTAAATAATTATGTGAGAACAAAAATTAAAAAAAAAATAGTGGGCAGTTAAAAATTAGTTTGTTCTGAATGTTGAGAACTTTTTCATAAAAAATGAAAAAAACTATAGAAAAGCCAGTGAAAATTAAAAAAAATATGAAAATAAATAGTTCTCCAATTATGTGTATGCAATGCTTATTACTACAGAAAAACTTTAAAAAAAATACAAAAAGTGTAGAAAAAAGTTGGTAAATCTTCAATTTGCAAGCATCGTATTTACGGATCGATCGTTTCTATTTGGAGAAGGGGACTTGAAACCTGGTAAGTCATAGGAGAAGGTTGCAACAACTAAATGTGTAAATAACTCCAAAAGAGGTGTGGAAACTGATTTGAAATTAGATCTAAAATTTATCAGAATTGCTCTAGAAAGGGTGTATAGCTTATCCAGAAAGTGAGTACCACTTGTAAACAAAAAAATGTTACAGAAAAAGGGATTTTGGAATTTTTAAATAGACAATAAATTTCCAAAATTAAATTTCAAAATAATAGTTCACATCTGTATACACACACACATATATATATATATATATATAGATAAAAATGCATGGTGGGAAAAGAAAACAAAGAATGGAAGAGCAATGTTCTGCATACACATTTTTAGTTGTTGGAACAATTATGCAAAAATATAAGGAAAGCAGGTGTAGTTTATTTGAGAATTTGGGTAGTTATAAAAAGTGGGGAGTTTTACGCAGAAATAAATAAATAAATAAATAAGAGAGAGAGAGAGAGAAGAATTATCCCCAAAAAGCATTTTTTAAATTCAAACAAAGAAAAATAATAAAAAAATGAGATACACAATAAAAATTAAAATATAGAGGGTTAAAATATAAGAAAACATGTGCAAATTATATGAGAATGTGAGTAGTTGTATAAAGTGGATAGTTATAAAAAAAGAAAAGAAAATTGTCACAAAAAAACAAATTTTGATAAACAAGGAAGAAAAATAATAAAAAAAATTCAAGATACACAATAAGAATAGGAAATGAACTTGGATAGTTATAAAAAGTAGGTAGTTATTCTTATTAAAAAAAAAAGTAGGTAGATATTCTTCAAAAAATGCCCAAAATAATTTTGAAAAAAAGGAAAAAAATTATGAGATTTTGGACTCTCCCATGGGCGGGAAAAAGATTTCCGAATCAATGCTCCTTTTCTATATTTATTATAGATAGATTCTTCGCAATTTTTCTATCTCATATTCAATGGAGACATTTTTTTTTTTTTAATTCTCTCCAAGTATTTGTCAGTCACTATCATTTTTGTTGAAGATAAATGGATATTACAGCAAGCGTTTGAAAGAAAAGAAGATTTGGTTGATTAATGGAAGAACACAAGTTGTCAAATTATTGAATTTGTCGATAAGATAATAATAAAATCCATGAAAAGATGTAAATCATATGATTTTCTTTACCAACTTTGACTTTCGAAAGAACGAGGAGGAGTCGAATTCGTGCATTCGGCCGGTCTTGCTCCTTGAAAAATCAATATTTCTAATGAGGTCTTGCATCTAATTCTTCTTCCTCTTCTCGAGCTCTTTCAACTTGTCTATTGCAATCGAGTGAAACGATTTCATTTGACTCAAGTCAAATTCAACAACGTTTTTACCTTCACTCAACAAAGTTTCATACTCTAAAATTGTTATCTTTGATCCTTTCCCAATTTTTCAATCTTCTTTAACTATTTATCTAGGAAATTTTCATACGAAACCATATTGCTATCTCTTTACATATCTGGAAAATAGGAAAACCTGTTAAGCCATCCTTCAAAGTCATTTGAAGAATGGATATAAAGCGGCATTGTTTCGTTCTGGTGTATGCTATACCCATATCTGAATCAGACAAGACA
>CAVNYN010239695.1:0-16162 GCA_963692815.1 Nyctanthes arbor-tristis | reverse complement strand
CCCCCCCCCCCCCCCCCCCCCCCCCCCCCCCCCCAAAAAAAAAAAAAAAAAAGAAAAAAAGAAAAAAACCACAATGAGTCTTAGTTTTTTGTTTGGAAGAGTGGAAGCTAACTTAGATATTGCATTTACATACCTTTGCAGAGAAAGGCGAAGAGAGCCGTTGCAGCCATGCTCACAAGATCTAATAATGGTGTCTCTGCTGAAGATTCAAGCCTCACAGAAGAAGAGAGAGCCGCAAAACAGCAGGCTGAGCTTGTACCTTTATTGACTGGTGCAAAACTGAAGTCTTATCAAATCAAAGGTGTAAAATGGATGATCTCATTGTGGCAAAATGGTCTAAATGGTATTCTTGCAGATCAAATGGGGCTAGGGAAAACAATTCAAACAATAGCTTTTCTTGCACATCTCAAAGGAAATGGGCTAGATGGGCCATATTTGATCATCGCTCCACTTTCTACTCTTTCGAATTGGATGAATGAGATTTCTAGGTACTTTCCAGTTCCTTATAGTTGCATGTATGTGATGAAACTGAAATTCTGAAAGAGTATCCACCTCTCTGCTATTCAAGTATTCAACTATTGCTCTTTTACATCGGTTGTTATTTCAGTCTGACTATCTTGCATAAATTGCACAGGTTTGCACCCTCACTGAATGCAATTATTTACCACGGTGATAAGAAGACTAGGGATGAAATTAGAAGAAAGCACATGCCTAGAACAATAGGGCCCAAATTTCCTATTGTAATTACTTCATATGAAATTGCACTAAGTGATGCAAGGAGGTACTTGAAGCATTACAGCTGGAAGTATGTGGTGGTTGATGAGGTATACTCTAGTCATTGAATTTTCATTTTTGTCGTATTCTTTTTGATTGAATCTGAATAATGAAGTATATAATTATTCCTGAAGGGTCACAGGTTGAAGAACTCGAAATGCAAATTGGTGAAGGAACTTAAATATTTACCTATTGAGAATAAGCTTTTATTGACTGGCACACCCCTGCAAAACAACTTAGCTGAGCTTTGGTCATTGTTGAATTTCATTCTTCCTGATATATTCTCATCTCATGAGGAGTTTGAGTCATGGTAACTATTTTTGTTATTATGTACTATATATATATATATATATATATGCTACTTTCCAAATTATTTGCGATTGACTGAGACATTGGTAAATGATTACATAATTTGGTTTAGTATTGCGATGCTTTGCCTTGTCTCTCAATGGTGACATACGTGCATATGCTTTCGAAATTGCTTATTTTCTTATGTTCTTTTATATGTAAAGAAACTGAGTCTTTATTCATGGTAGATTCTATTTATATGAAAACACACTTGCATATCCATTTTACAACATGTGTAATTTTTTTGACCAAGTAGACATCCATGATCAGTAGGGAAAAAGTAATCCATTTTCAATGATCAATCGTAAAATGCAGTCCATTTTAGCAAGTTGATGTGTACAGACAGTTAGAATTTTGGAATTTCATTGTCTGTTTTTTATCATTGAAATGACTTTTTAATCTTCTGAGAAGGGACTGGGTTTGATAATTTTTTGCCTGTCGCTTGTGCTTCCTTTGATGTTTTTCTCAGTTGTGAGCTTTATAAGACTGTACTTCTTTCTCTTAAAACCTGAATGATTCTGCTGTTTTTCTATTTGATTTTCTACTTATGATATTTACTGTTATGAATAGCCAAAACAATGAGATATAGAACAATGCTGTTGTCCCAATCTAGTGAGGAATATGGGTGTCAATGCGTTAAGTTCCTGTAGTTTACTAATTAGTGGTAAATTGTCATGTAATGAACCTTCAAGTTTTGGATCATATTTTTCATTATTTTAATAATGCAGCTGAAGTTATGTGCTATGCAAAAAATTATACACCTGTTTTGATTTTCTTAGTTTCACTTTTCCTCAAACTTAATTTCCAACCCAATTGTCCTAATAAAATAATTTCCAATGTAAAACTGTATCTTATCCCCTTTTTTCTAACCATGAAAATTCTTCACACCCCCTCCCCCCCCCCCCCAAAAAAAAAGTTCAAAAAGTAAAAACCATAGAGCTTATATTATGCTTGGTCTTAGCAAGATGAAAGGTGCTGAATGTTAGATAGTGGCCATTGCATACCTAATTGATATGGGAGGATTTAAAAATATGATTAGACTTTGTTCAACACTCTCGCTTTGCAACATGTAGAGTCTATATAACACTGATTGAAGATCTTTATTTGTTCTCTTATTATATTAAGAAAATGGCAGTCTTATATTTTAGTTAATGGCTAATTTATCATTGTTTGACTTGTTTTGCAACGTTACTTGTATTCAGGTTCGATTTCTCAGGTAAGTGCAGCAGTGAAGCTGCTCTTCCGATCTCTAGAAGAGAAACGAAGGGCACAGGTTACTAATATTTATTATGCTTCCTGAGAAGATCATGTCATTTGCACAGCTTGTTTATGTTGCCTGATAATTTCTGTATTTGCAGGTGGTGGCCAAGCTCCACGCTATATTGCGTCCTTTTCTCTTACGAAGAATGAAAGCAGATGTGGAGCAAATGCTCCCTCGTAAAAAGGAAATTATATTATATGCTACAATGACTGCTCATCAGAAGAACTTCCAGGATCATCTCATTAATCAGACACTGGAAGATCACCTGCGACAGACGGTGGATACTGGTAATCAGTGCATTGCTCTGTTTAGCAATGAGGATCTTCTTTAAATTTTATCTAGTATTTTCCGTTATTTTCTACATATTTCAGTAAGTTTCTGTGTAGGTGGTGTTGGTGTCAGTTTGAGGTAAATGTAAACTTTAGCTTGCTCGGCATGGTAACATTCGACATGCTAGACTGGAGCAATTTCTTGTTCCTATCATTTGGATTTAAATGAACTGAAGCACATTTCATGCACTTTGCTTGTAAACTTATCCTGTAGATGAAGAACAAGTTATTTTTATTGCAATGCAATTTTACAAATTAAGAACAATTAATCTTGTAAATATGCAGGGCGTGTTATGAAAGGAAAGCTGAATAACTTGATGGTTCAACTTCGGAAGAACTGCAATCACCCTGACCTACTGGAGTCCGCTTTTGATGGGTCTTGTATGTTGCCTGCATCTTTTTTGTTTAAGCGATTAGGTGATGACACATATAATAAAGCTTCTCATAATTTTTGGCAGATTTTTTCCCACCGGTGGAACAGATAGTGGGCCAATGTGGCAAGTTTCAATTATTGGATAGATTGCTGGCTAAGCTGCTAGCACGCAAGCACAAAGTAATTATTCATTTATAATTGTTTTTCCGTTTTTCAATTGTATTCTCAATACTAATTATTCCCTGGGTATGTAATCTTATAGGTTTTGATCTTCTCTCAGTGGACAAAAATTTTGGATATAATGGAGTACTATTTTAGTGAAAAGGGACTTGAAGTCTGTAGAATTGATGGCGGTGTAAAGTTGGCAGAAAGGAAAAAACAGGTTAATTCTTTTTGATAAATCTTGAAGGTTTCCTCTCTGTGTGTGTGTGTGTGTGTGTGTCAAGCATGTGAAAACATCATATCATATACATTATTGCTCCATTCTAGTTTCTATATTCAGGTTATGTGCAATTATAGTGCTTTTCATCACTATTGGTGGTGATCACCATGATTAGGTGGCATTACCGGTGGTGATGAATAGCATTAATCTTTGCTAAATAGTATAGTCCGCAATTTCGGAAAGCGGATCACATATAAATTGTGCTGTGGATTACATTAATGATTCATCATTGCCTGCAGAAGTTGTGAACTCCAATTTATGGCTAATACCTATAGCTCTTGAAATCTTATACTGGTACCAGAGTATATCTTACCATATATGACCTCTGATTTTCGTTGGCTATGCCACACTATAAATTTGTCTGTCATGTGGCACTCTCTGATTTGCACCATCTGCTAATATGAAATAACATGACCTGACAACTTGCTTGGAATTCTAACAAACAGATTGAGGAGTTCAATGATGTAGAGAGTAATTATAGAATCTTTCTACTCAGCACTAGGGCCGGCGGTCTGGGTATTAATCTTACTTCAGCTGACACCTGCATATTGTACGACAGTGACTGGGTACTTTCTCAACTTCTGTATTCATAATCTCTCAGTAACAGCTGTATTCTTTTGCAAGGTGCTCAGATTCTTAACTTGTGCTTGATTCCAGAATCCCCAGGCGGATTTACAGGCAATGGACCGCTGTCATAGAATTGGGCAAACAAAACCTGTTCATGTTTACAGGCTAGCTACTGCTCAATCTGTTGAGGTGCTTTTGTACAGCATTGCTTTCCTCTCTCATACTTCAACCCTTCATTTATTCTTAATGGAGAAAACTTGACTCTGATTCTTTTTGTCAGGGTCGAATTCTGAAAAGAGCCTTTAGCAAGTTGAAGCTTGAGCATGTGGTCATTGGGAAGGGACAGTTCAAGCAAGAAAGAACCAAGGGGGATGCTACTGATGCCATGAAGGTTAGTACACCATGTACGTTATGATTTCTAAGAATCTGTGCTTTTGTTAACCAAATTGAAAGTGATAATTTGTCTTCTCAGGAAGAGGAACTGCTTGCACTTCTACAAGATGAAGAAGACGGAGAGGATAAGTGGATACAGACAAATATTAGCGATGAAGACCTGGAAAGAATTATGGATCGTAGTGATTTGATTGATGATTCTCCAGATAATGAAAAACCTGAGACAAAGCCAGTCACAGTTCCACTTAGAGGACCCGGTTGGGAAGTTGTTCTCCCAACCACAGCTGGTGGAATGCTCTCCACCCTCAATAGCTGATACCCGGTTTGATTTTGCAGTGGACTTTGATGCCTTTTATGCCTTCCTGAGATGCTGTAACTTTCAGCAGTTTCCTCACTCCTTTTTTGTTAATATCCAGTGAGGAACACATTATGCCGTACCAAGAATAGCAGGTCTAGGCATCATATGCTAACTTTTGAATTCTTGAATATTAATTGTAGGCTTGCAATTTGCTGATGTGGCATGGGCCCAAGCTGATAATTTTCAAGTTATGGCTCTGGGCTCGTGTTGTAAAATGTAGCAGCCATTAGTCTCCTTACATGGTGACATTGTATTTGGCGGTGGCATTGTCATGCGGGAGACATCCATATTAGCTAGTTATTAATGTGACAGTAAAATGTCATTATTTTCAAGTTAAAAATTGATGATTTGATAGTGTTGCATCGGTACATGAGATGATGTTATGCTATTTTCTCTCAGGTGAGAAGTTTGCTTTGCTTGGGGAAATCAGAACTCACCAAGTATGGTGATGGCCAATCTGATTTTGGTGATGGTTGGCTTTGTATTGGGAGATCAGATTATGACTCACCAAGCATAGCGATGGCTCGTTCGATTTAATGATGCTTTTAGAACAAGCTCGATGATGTGTTGTACAATGTGGCATGTGTCCTTGTGTCAATTAATTAAGTATACCATTTTATTATTGACTTGAACTTGAATCACATCCCAATGTCGATTCACCGTTGTGTAAAATTCATAGTTGGTGATCATATTTTTAGAATTGAGTAAAATAATATATTTTTAGAATTGAGTAAAATAATATCTGAGATAAGAACATTGGTCAAATGTCCACAATGCACATGGTAAAGGATTTCCTTGATAGGCTCACATGCATTATCAAGTGTTTCTTTAATAGAAAAGGCGTTTGAGATATGACACATTGTATTAAACGATGAACTCACTTAAATGGATGATAAGGGAACTATTTAGTGATAAGGTTATCTTTTCACTAGTATTTTAACGTATTCGATGCACTTGTATCTCTCCACTTAGAATGTAGTATATAAGATGTATATATGTATTTCTCTATGTCAGACGAAAAAAATTTATGTTACCTCAAATGTATAAATGGTGAACGTGACTTGTGTTTGAGCATGCCACATCAATTTTGTGGGTCAGTGTAGCCTAATGTCAAATGATATATTGTGTTTATATGCATGCTACGCGAATGTCCAACACCATTTTTGAAGCTAGAGGTGTGGTTTTATATCATTTTCCTTGATGATGAATGGTCTCAATCTAGCACTATAAAGTATGGTACTAGTATGGTCTTAGATTAAGACTAACTAATCCCTATTCCAACTACCGGTAAATGTTCAAAGCCTGTTTGAAATCGAAAAGAAGGGACAAAGTGAGTCTAGATCCAATGAATGAATGAAGAAGTCATCAAGGGGCTAGGTGACTGCTTGCTAGTATGTGATTTGGTGCAGCCGTACCGAGTTCGCTCTCTATCACTGCACCGAAAACCCAAGCCACAACCTTTACATTCCCTCATAATCCCATTGTTGTGTTTGGCCATCTACTTCTCTCTCTCTCTCTCTCTCTCTCTCTCTTCAAGTCAAACTGCGTCCAAACCCAGAAATTAAATGGCTATACTGAATGAAAAATCTGCCCAGAATTCGATAATTTCCAATCCCAACTCGTATAGCGCTGTGGTTCTAGGTGGCACCTTTGATCGGTACACGACGGCCATCGCCAATTCCTCAAGGTGTATGTCTACTTCTATGTGTTAATATATGTATTATTTATTTATCCATGTGCATGCGCTTAAGTGTAATTGATGGTGATAGGAGTTTGAAAGTCACGGTGGTTTGATTTGTAGGCGGCGGCGGAGGTGGCCGGGGAGAGAATTGTGGTGGGTGTCTGCGATGGCCCAATGTTGGCTAAGAAGCAGGTATTGGGTACTTTGGTTTATTGTTTTCTGGTTGTAAAATAGTGGATGTTGGAAGGATATACAGTTTGAGCTTATCTATGAAGATATACTTTTCCTTTGTGCGTGAAGAAAGTTTCAGTCTTTCCTTAAGTGAGCCTAAAGTTGATCTAGAATTCTTGTTCTCAAAAGGTTTATCAGAAAAGATTTGAGGTGGATGAGGATTTGTAGAGTTCATTGGTTTTACTTTTGTTACTTATTAATTGAAGCACCATTGACGGAAGATTGAGAGACCTGAAAAAGTGAATCACTTTCACTTTTCATAATTCAGTTTTTGCTTGTCCACGGGAATTGTTTGATGAAATGTCAGAGAGGAAAGAACAGTTGCGATACAAGGGATGTTGTGGGCAAGGGATGTTGTGGGTCTCTTTCTATATGGTACTTCTATCATCTATGACACCAGGATGCTGTGTTTATATCCTGATTTCTATTGAAAAACTGAGAAAGCCTTGCATTTCTGGATGGTTCCCTCGGAAAACGTAGTTGTATTTGAGCGCTCTGAAAAGGGGGAGCAGTTTAAAATTTATGCACATCATAAAAAATGAAATATTTAATACTGTAATTTCACAGATATGGTCTTCTTTTTTGATTAGCAACTGTGGTTCTGAAATTTCTTAACTTGTTTTGCAGTATTCTGATCTAATAGAGCCTATTAAACGGCGAATGCAAAATGTTGAATATGACATTAAGGTAACCATAATGTGTATAGATGATGTTTTATATTTGCATAATGTACTATTAGTTGGCATTCTGGGTGTATGAATTCTTGCCTGTTAAAAAATGAAAGATCTTCCCATTGGGTGATATGTTGCTAAGGCAATTTAGTGTATGTTGTATTTTAGCTAAGAAATGGGTTTAATTGGTATGTGGTTTATTTTATCATTTTAAGACTGAAAGAGTGGGCAATAGGATGACAAAACTATGAAGCTTTCCATATAACGAATGAACGCACTTCCCTGATGTACATTGTATTGATATGGATTTCTTCTTCCTCCCCCCCTTTTTTTCCTAAGCAACTAAGTGTGTTATGCTTCTTTTATTCCTGTGAAATAACACTTGCATATTTTTTCCTGTCAAATTGTCAGTCTGTAAAGCCACAGTTGGTTGTGCAAGTAGAACCCACTGTGGATCCCTATGGTCCGTCAATAATTGATGAAAATTTGGAGGCAATTGTCGTCAGGTTGGTATACTTTCTAAGAGATGCTCCTTGTCTAGTAACTACCAACTTCTTTCTCTTTTACATCTTTGTGTTCTTTTCTCTTTTGGCCCCTTGTCAAACTCTCTTTTGTTTGTGGAATGTTTATAACTGACAGTATCATTTGTGATCTTATTTCTAAAGGCCAGCTCTTTACATATTTGTCGATGAGATGAATTAAAAATAAGACGATTCTAAGGAATTTCCTATTACAAATGATTGTTACAATCTATTTTTGGCTTCAGTTACCGATGAACACACTAGAGACCTAAGATATGTCATTTTGGTGTGCTAAGCGTATACTTTAATTCGCAGTTCTAAAAGACGCACACGAAAGGAGTCTGCTCCGTGCGTTGCACTTTTCTTTGGAGAAATACTTAGCAATCAAAGTATTCCAAGTCAATCAGGAGTAAGAGAAATACGTGGATATATTTTTAGTTACATTTACCCAAGAAATCCGTAGTTTGACTATGGTAAGTTATTATGTTTTCCCTAAGAGCGATGATAAGGAACTAGTCTGTCGGATGAGAAACTTGAAGGGAATATATGATTTGATACATACAACCGAAAGAGACTACAGTTGAAATGGAAAAGTATTATAGCGATTTTATGTGACACAAAGATACACACGAGTTTTATTTATTTTATTTTTTTATGTACAAGGGGGAGATAGAGGAGGGGAGAGAAATGAGGGGGCGGATGGGTGTGGTTTGAACGTGTGTCTCCTGCCTGCCTGGAACTTGAGCATTCAAAAATTAATTAAATTGGAAGATGGGGCCTCTGAATTAGTTGGAAGATGGAAATAAATGCGATATGGTATGCTGAAATGTTTGCCGGTATTATCCGTGGTCATTGGCAATGAACATTTCTTAATGGTTGTCTTCCCTCAGTTCAATGACATAATCAGAGAGGCGCTTGCTTTATATATGTTCATGTTAAAATTTTTTCATCCAAATAGAATGATTTGGACAAATTCATCTGCTATGTTGTTCATATCATTTCATTACTATAATTGTCATTTGACAGCTGATTGCATCTACTTGTGTTAACAGCAAAGAGACATATCCTGGAGGGTTGTCGGTAAATAAGAAGAGGGCCGAGAAAGGTCTTCCTGAGCTGAAGGTTTAGCTATACAGCCATCCTGAATAACTTTAATGGCTGAATAACTTTATATGTGTAAGAAGGCCGTTCCTATGCACGGACTCAATATTTGATGTCTCCACTGTGCAGATTGAAGTTGTAGATTTAGTACCCGGAGGAGGATCTAGTGGAGAGAAATTGAGTTCGACCCAGTTGAGGAGGCTTGAAGCTGAGAAGCTAGGCAAGGTTCAGCTAGAAGGTCAGGATTGATGTTGACCGGCGTCCATATATAGAACTCTAACTGAGTTCTCGGGTATCATGATTCTTAATGTGTAGAGGAAATCGGTAACTCGACCAGATTGATGTCAAAATATCATATAGAAGTATAGAGAGCAGAGCACCCTGCTATTTTGACAATCTTGGTTTGATATGTGGTTGATTCCCTTGTTCTGTGTTATATGTCACACTTCCTTCAAACAGTTAATGTCCCATGTTTAAAAATCAGTGAACTGCCAGTAAGTGAGACAACCTGTTGTCCGATAACCTCTCACTACACGTGTCTGGTGGGATAATCTCGTAAGGTGTATTTCGGGAAATCATTTTTATGTACTATATAGTGTAAAGATTGTAATACATTCCCTTAAATTCACAATTTAGTGACAGGAAGCGGCGAGAGTGAGTTAATCTGAAAATGGAACTCTGATGAACTGGACGTGATTTCATGAAAAAGTTAGCAAGGGCATCAAGAAAGGAAAATAGAATATTGAATACGACTCTAAGCTATCACGATTAATAATATAAAGGAGTTGGGGAGTGTTTCTCAACGTTAGTCGATTTCATATCACGATGCGTTGCTTCAGTAGAAGAACGTAAAATGACAATCTATTTTTCAAGAAAAAATTTAAAAAATATATATGAAAATTAATGATGACGAAATTAAGATCAATGGGTTTGGTAAAAAAATTATCTTCCACCAGATGTATGACAGGATTATCTCATTGTATACATAACATTATGTTAAGATATTATATCCATTGTATTATTTATTAATGAAAAGGTCGCATTATGATTCATGCAGTTGGCCTCTCATCTAAAAAAACAATTAAAACTAGTAACCCCTTTATTGGTAGGGTCAGTTGTCAGGTGGCCTCCACAACAATCACTGGTAACATAGCACTCTTGATTCATTTGTAGTAATTGGACTTTTTCAATGTTCATACTGATGATTGTCAAGAATCAAGATCAGATTCATCTTCCTTTTAAGCTCATCAACATTGCTGAACCCTTCTTCTTATATTTTATCTTCTTATTCTATCCGGCAACAATTAGATTCAGTAAACTTGGGATGATGAGGTATTGGCGTTCAGAGTGCAACAATTGCAAACAACTTAACTAGAGGATCTATGTTAGTCGACGATCATCAAAAACTTCAAACCAGCACATACAATTGTTCTTATTATGTAATTAAAATAATAGAAAGAAAATATATAAAAAATTCATGAAAATACTCTTGTTAATTAAAATTAAAAAAGAGAAAAATAAAGGGAGAAAAAAAGGGAAAATCATCTCGATACGACGTCGCCGGTTTCTTCAAATAACTAACCGACTTCAGCGGGATACAGAATTCAACGGCTATTCCCTCATAACCAAAATTTCAAATTTTTGAAAAAAATGAAAAAAAAACCCTAATTCGTCCCTATATAATTCCATCAAGAGTTTCTGAATCTTCTCTTCTTCATTTCTGAAATCCCTTTATTTTCTGAGCAAATTTCTCCCACTTACACTTTCTCTCAAACACACACTCGGTGAGAAGAGAGCGAGTAGAAGAGGAAGGACATCAAGAAAGGGATTAGCCGTTGAATTCCTCAAGGTTTTTGATGATCAGAACTTCTTTCATCAGATTATTTTCGAATTCAAGTTTTAATCTTGAGTTATAAGTATCTTGAACACTATTTGTGTTTTTCGTTTATGAACCCAAAATTCTTTTGAAATTTGATTCATGTCTTTCACGTTGAATTGATTCTTATATTTTTCTAAATTTGTTCTTTTCTATTTCATCGCTATATTTGGTCCAGTATGAGAGAATAAATTTTCCTGGGTTTTCAAGATTGATTCTGGCGGCTGTTGAAGAATTATTGTCAAGATGAATGATCTTCTGACGAAATCGTTTTTAAGTTATGTTGAATTGAAGAAACAAGCGGAAATGGATTTTAAAGCAGAGAGGGATTTAGAGGAAGGCCGACTCAGCCACTCCGATGGAGGAAATCTCTCTCAGTTTTTCCAAGAAGTTGAAGCCATTAAAGAGAACATGAAAGAGATAACCAATCTCTTTATTGATCTCCAAAGTCTGAATGAAGAAACCAAGACAACCCACAGTGCCAAAATTCTTTGAGGTCTAAGGGATCGAATGGATTCAGACATTGTTTCTGTCCTTCAGAAGGCCAAGATTGTGAGGGCAAGACTCGGAGCTCTTGATAAATCGAATCTGGCGAATTGCACAATATCAGTAAGATATGCAGAAGGAAGTGCTGTTGATCAAACAAGGATTTCGACTACTAAAGGATTGAGAGCCAAACTTAGGGACATGATGAATGATTTCCAAGTATTGAGGGAGAAAATTCTGTCTGACAACAAAGATAGCCTCAAGAGAAGGTATTATAACGCAACCGGGGAGGTGGCCAGTGAAGAGGTGATTGAAAAGATGATTGCGGAGAATGGGAAAGTCGAAATTTTCCAAGTGAAAGCAGAAGTGAATTTGGAAAATAAAGAGAGGCATGAATCTGTTGTGGACATACAGAGGAGTTTGAACAAGCTTCATCAAGTGTTTCTTGCTATGGCTGTTCTGGTTGAGAGCCAAGGGGAACATATTGATGATATCAAGGATAATGTTGCTAGCCGCAGAAGCTTTATAAAGGGTGGAACGAACGATCTTTACTATGCGAAACAGATGAAGAAGAGAAAGAGATGGATATGCTGGGTGTGGGGCGTCGTCCTAATCATTCTGCTAGTTTGCTTCATTGCAATGCTAACCTCTTGAGTTGAACCGAAGGGGAATTATAAAGTCATCTCTCTTATTTTTTGTCATAAGATTTGTAGGATTTTAGTAGAGAAATTCCCTTCTAATGAACTGTGTTAATATTCTCAATTCATTTTGCTGTTCTGTCCCTTCTCATGATATGATAAGATTTTAACTGTTAAATTCATGATTAAGAAGTGAAAATCGATAGCCGTTATCATATTTCGGGATATAATTACACTTAAGCTTGAAACAAATCAGATTTCAAACCATATATATATATATATATATATACACACACACACATTCATGAAGGTAATTATTTCTTGCTCTTCTTGAACGACTTTAAGAGTACCAATGGAAAGACGCCTCCTGCCATTTTTGCACGAGGCATAAATCGTCTCTTGTTTACACAGAAATCAAATAACTAGCATGTTGGCAGATCCTTCGGGGGAGGCAGGATCTTTTGATCTGATCCCGGTCCATCCTCCACCAAAAACGCCGTCTTCAGTCCCCAGCCCGTATGGACCTCCAAATGACAATGCAGGAACCACACCCCTGCAAAGTTTTACACTGAAGTTAGTACTCTTATATGTCTTGTCTGAAAAAGCATTATAAAGAAGCTTCATACCTGGATTATCAGCTCTAAACCGAATAGCAGTCCAGCCACCAGTCGGGACACCCACTGTGTTTCTCTCCTGGGGATCAACCAAGTTATACTTAGCCTGATCTTTTGCAGGATCAAAGTTTCCAATACCCATTCCTACAACAAAGAAGTTATATCCATGAAGATGGAATGGATGTGATTCAACTGACAGTAGATTTGTGTCTTGCAACACCAATTCAACGGTTGAATTGAAGGGAATCTTGCTGATTCTTGTTCCTTGCTTGGTCCCAAGATTGGCTGTAAGTGGAGCACCGGTATAATTGAAAGAAGTAGGAGGCTTATCGGGAAAGTCAGTTCTGAAAACTCCTTTAATATCAAAGTAATGAGCCTGAAGGAGACCAATTTGCGGCATAACAAATGAGATATTGTTCAAAGAACCAGCAAATCTGGTTCTATTAAGACAAGAAGGACAAGAATTCTTTCCTAAACCAATTGTGAAAAACAGATTTCTGTCAACTTTCAGAGGAACATTTGCAGGATACTGTGCAGAATTTAGACTCCTGAGTTTATCTGCATAACTAAAGGCAAAAGAAGAATCATTAGGTGCAGGCAGGTCGGGAAGTTTTGGGACTACAGTATTTGGGATGCCTTTGTACTGGAAAATGCCATTGGCTGTTTTGTTGTCGACCGGAATTGAGACATCCATGAATGTCCTTGTTGCCATGAAATATCGTCCTGGAATTTGATTGGCTCGGACAAGAACATTAGTTGTTTGTCCAGGACCAATTAACAGTGACTGGGTGGAAAATGGCTTTGTGTATACTGCATCAATTTCGACTACTGTCATGTTGTGACCAGCAATAGCGAAGAAAAGTTCGTCATTGAGGGCCGCGTTAATGATTCTCAAAAGATATGTTTTTCCAAGTTCAACTTCCATGACAAATGTATCTGAAAGAAAATAATATAAAATCATCCCGTCTCTAATAACTTTAAAACTTTCGAACAAGACTGGGGCAAATTTTGTGTCTTAGCTATTCCTTACGTTTCTCATAACACGGAAAAAGTGGGCCGGGCTTGCCATTAATTGTGTGCGCGTCCGACATATTTGGGGGTAAGCCCATCTTGTTTCCCTGCTTCTCAACCTCCTCAACATCTGAATTCCACCATTCTCCTGCACCATAAAATTGGAACAGATTTCTATCAATATGTTATGATGAAATTCTTCAACATAGTATAATATGCAGTTGAGGGGCGTCGAAAACTCACCTAACAAAATAACTTCTTCTCTATCTGGTTGAGGGAACGGAAAAGGAGTGCCTTGTTTCGGCATGATCACAATAGCGCCATAAACAGTGGCCCTTAGCCAGAGAATATGTGCATGCCACCATAATGTACCTCTTTGTCCTGTTACATTGAAGTCATAAACATAGCTATTTCCTCTCTGAATTGGACATTGAGTTATATAGGCAGGTCCATCGGCCCAACCATTTCGATATTGCTTCAATCCATGCCTAAAAGAATCACCAAATTCTGTCATTGAACTCAAAATTTTAAAAAATAAAGTCGTCTCCGCATGAAGAACTAATAAACTTTTAGATAAGTGGTTCAATGTGGGTGCACGCTCGTACCAGTGAATGGATATGTTATACTGCGCGTAGTTGCTTACATTGACAAGAACTCTATCGCCTTCTCGAACATAGATTGTAGGCCCCGGAAACTTACCGTTAACAGTAACCATAGGTTTTGCATGGCACAATCTGCTCACATTCTTCACTTGAATCTGCAATCAAGAAACCAGAAAAGACTTCAATACTGAAAATCAAGTCAAAGGAGCATCATGTTACATTGTTTTGAATGTCTACTTACATCAAACTGATATTTCCTAAGAGCTGCCTCAGCACGAAAACTGATGAAACAAAGGATTCCGAATAACATTATGTGAAAGCGTAAGAATTGCGTCATATTATCCATTCTTCTTGTCATATGAGAAGAGTGATAATTTCGAGACAACCTCGCTTAACCACACCAAATATTTATACACAGGCTCGGACTAACGTTGAGTGGATGAATCGTTCTGGGAAAAGGTAGTATATTTATAAGGTTGTTGACATGAAATTGCAAGTTTTCAGTTTGTTAGGTGAAAGAGAGGATATGAAGAATTGGGCTTGTAAGCAAAATATTTTTTGATGGAGACTTGTAGGCCATTTACTAACTTAGATTAGAGGCTTGGAGATATAAAAGAATGAAGTCAAGAAAAACAAGAAATTAAGTCTCAGAGAATAAAAATAAATTAATTAATTTTGTAACTTATGAAACTGCAGCATATAGGAGAGGTACATAAGGCCAAACCGTAACCTCCTTTGCTAGTGAAAGTGCTTTGCTGAGCTTTACAGTTAAGCAAACAAATAGCTTTTAAATGCAACTGTTCACGCTGGATAAATGTGTGTACAACACAATTTTTCCCCATTTAGTTGGTTTGTTTCTCACAATAATTTTAATGTCCTATGTTCTGTTCACAAAAACCCATGTTAGGGATTGTAGAAAAAAGCATTTTTCGGTGGTTCACATGTCTCGTGAGAAGATGACGAGCAACCCATGAAATATAATTGTCAGCATCAATATGTCAACAATGAAGAATCAAGTTTTCAAGTTTTATTGACACTAGTTAATGAAAAATTTTGTCATAAAATAGCTCACATTTGTTGTGTAGCGATATATTGTAATAATAATTAATTAAAGGACTACATTGATACTTCTAAGCTTAACATTGTAGGTTCTCTTTCCAATTTTTGCATTAATGTATTCTTTGAAGAATGCGTGCATTCTTGTAAAATTGTTGCCGTTAAGGATGCCTTTTTACCACCAAACTCGTATGGATAAGAAAAATGAACTTCAGAAGTTTTGTACCCTTGAAATTACCTCTTCTGATATTGACAGAAGTAAACTATTTTGTCTAATGATAGTTTCATGAAATTTTATACCGAAAGAGAAGATTGGTTGAACATTAGAGGGTGACAATCATGGGCAGAACTCTTCATAAACTTGACTTACACAGCAAGGTACGGTACCCAACTGATTACCTGACGATAAGCTAACCAGTTTTTGAACGACAATAACATAAGCTAACCCTTGTGTTCAAGTGAACCGTAGGCATACTTTAATAACAGCATATAATTAGACTGCATACTAAGGTATGCTTGCTGAAAAAATGAACAAATCCAAGTACAAAACTTGATTTCACCCTCAAAATTGAGCTTCAATGGCTTGCTAGTTGTGTCTTCCCCGTTAACATCTAATTCTCTTTCATATATGCACACAGATGCTAAATTGAGGTTAAAAAGAACAAAATGCTAATAGACAGAAACCAAGCAGTGCGTTTGGAAAGTCGGGAACTGGGCTTCATAGTAGGAGTGTCCCAAAATGGAAGCCGCACATAAGAATACCAGAATCTGTTTACAATATATTTGGAAGTTGAGAATCCAATCTCTGCTGCAACTCTTTGATTTTTAT
>CAVNYN010239693.1:0-21072 GCA_963692815.1 Nyctanthes arbor-tristis | reverse complement strand
TTGGGGGTGGCCGCCACATACCCCCTTCAAACACTATAAATGGTGTCCGAAGGACACCATAGACGAACCGAAAAACTAACATGACATTTATTTATAATTTTATTATATATGCTATACCTTGCCTGTCCTATTCTAAAACCAATACTCTAACTTCTTATGGAATCAACTCATGATGTGATTGATAGAATACGCTAGTGACATGTGACACCATAGACAATATCCCCCTCCCCCTCTCCCTCTTTTTGATTCGCTTCAATTCTAGAACATTTTCAGTTACACCTCTACTACAACGTATATCTTTCTTCAAATAAAGAATTGAATGTTTAGAATTGCATAAACAAAGCAACTTTATTACTTTAACTACTTGGATACATGCAAAAGTTACATATATAAAGGGTAATAGTCAGTGCCGGTCCTGTCATCACTGGGGCCCTAGACGAAGTCCAAAAAATGGACCCCCATAATGCGTAGTGTAGGGATAGAGGAAAAAACACTCAGGGGTTGCCCCCTTCCTGAGGGTTAGAGGGCAGCGCCCCCGAATTTTTTTTTTTAAATACTATATATTTCTTAAATTTTTTCTTTTTATTGTGACCTTTAAGACCTCTTTCCAAATTATGCCAGTATCTAAGTCCATCACTGGCCAATCCAAAAATTCCTCCATCCTAAACTAAAGCAATAAACCAGTAAAACATTAAACATCATCCAAAATTTATCAATCCTAACACACTAACACTAACACATAGAAGAGAAACATAGACATAGAGGCATCATTCATCAATTACAAAAACAGAGTTTGCATTAACCATCAATCGTTCAGCCTTCATTCAAACTTCAAAGTAAATTAGTAATTACTTTCATTCTTTCAACAAGAACTAGAAGTACACAAATCCAACCAACAAGGAACAAAAAATTCATTATTTCATTCTTTCAACTAAGCAATAAAACAAAATAGCAATAAGCAAATTACTTGCAAATTTGAATGCTTCAATCTTTGCATTCTTTGAATAATAAAAGAGCATAAATCAAACAAACAAACTACTTACAACTTATCTACATCAGTGAACAAACTCAATCCATTATCCAAGTATCCATATTCCACTATCCAATTCCAACAACTAACAGGTAATAATTAAATTCACTCTTTCATGACAACCCAAAAAATGGCCCAAGTTTACTTACATCAGTGAATAATATTCATTATCTAAGTATTCACATTCCACTGTCTAATTCCAATAAGACAACTCACAAGTAATAATTCATATTCATTCTTTCATGACAACCTAAAAATGGGCCCAAATCACGCACTTACAGATTGCTTATAGGGAGAAAATTACAAATCTTAGAATTGAAAATTAAATTTCAGATTACTTACAAACTACAGGACAGACCCTGGCCGTCCGACAGTCTGGGACTGGTAAGGGAAGGCCGGAACTAGAAGGGAATTCAGAACTGGAAGACCTCGACCGCCAGCTTGTGGAAGACTGGAAGTGCACACGCCTGTGGCCATAGTCTGCAGTTCCCGTCCACCCCCGGTCCTCCATGTTGCTACCGGCTACCACTGATGCTGAGTGCCTCGACCTGCAGCTCAGCCGACAGTTCGAGTAATGGTGTGGTTGGCCCTCTCCTCAGTCGAACACTCGAACTCAAATGATGAATCGAAGTGCTCCTAAGATCATCTTAAATTGGATTGAATGTAACTGAAGGATTAGGAATTTAGGATTTCTTTTTCGGGAATCGGGAATTCAAACTGATCTGGGGCGGTTGCGAAGTGTTTTCATCCCTTTGGAGGAGGGATTTTGGGTCGATCAGATTAGGTTGACAGAGATTTTCTTTTTCATTTTAACTTTTTCTTAAAAGGAACTTTGAGATGATTGCCAATTTGGGCCCTTTTTGGTTGCTTTAAAATTTTTGGGCCTTATTTCCTTTGTATTCTGGGCCCTAACAAGCAAAAAAAAAAAAACAAAAGAAAAGGCCCTCAACATACTTTGGGCCGGGGTATAACCAATCTTTTTGGGCCCCTATATGTCCTGGGCCTGAGGCGGCTGCCTCGTTTGCCTCGGCCCAGGACCGGCCCTGGTAATAGTTGTGATATTTAAACAAAAATGTATACAAAATATTTAACAAAAATGATTACGTCATGCTATTGGATTTGGATTGGTTTTCCGACTAATTAATATTGGTATATGATGTTTGTGTTAGAATATTATTTATTTATATGATTTCTTTTAGTATGTTATTTATTGTTTTATATAAGTTAGTCCTTGTGTATATAAGAGATATGTAAATTCGCTTTTTGGTTAATTCAATTGATTCTAGGGTTTCTTTCTTCTTCTCTTCTTGTCTCTTTTCTTTGTTGATTCTTATTGTGGATTGATACAATTACAAAAACCTTATTAGATTGTTGACATGGCATCAAAGCTTTAAAAAAAAATAATTGGAATCAATTATATGTATAAACAAAGTTTGGAACTTTTCTTCTTCTGCACAGCCGAATCTGTTATGCCATATTTGAAGCACTTCCGGCAACTTTTTGGCCGGAAAACTTGCACCGCTCAACTTTAAAAAATCTGGGCCGTCGACCGGCTAAGCGTGTGACTGTACACGTGCCGTCAGTGTTGGTGCTTGAGCTGTGAGTGAGGCGGGGCTGCAATTGCCGACGGGGCGTGTGCGGCACGTTCTGGTGACCATAATTTTACAGTTAGCTCGAAATTGGATCCGCTATCCAGCAATTGTCTCCTTTTGTTCGGGTTCGACCTTTTTTGTTAGTCTCTCTTAGAATTTATGGTGGTTTTGGTTATCTTTTGGTTAGTCTCTCTTGCTGAATTTATGGTGGCTTTGGTTGATATTCTATAGTATCGATTTGGGAATTTGGAGTAGCATTTTGTTGGATATTGTTTGTTGGTATTTTGATGCTATTTGTTGGTACACCGGTGATCTTTTGTGATATTTATTGGACCAATTTGTTGGGTTTCTCCATTTGTGTTGTTTATTGATGCTAAGATTTTGTTTTTGAACTGGTGATATAGTTGGATTAGTTGATTGAGGGTTGAAATATTTTGCAATAGATGAATCATTGATTGAGCTTGTTGACCAATTTCAAAAGTTTCTAGTCTTACAAAATCTTACTGAACAATTTCAACATTTCGTAGTTACACAGCCATGTTCTATGTTAGTTTCTGCTTATATAGGTTTGACATCTCTTGATCGTTCAGATAATACTTCTCTATGGATTATTGATTCAGGTGCTTCTAGACATATGTCCTCCGACTCTACTTTCTTTGATTATTTACATTCTTCTACCTCATCTTTATCCATAAAAACTGCTGACGGCACTTCTTTGCCTTAAACGGGTGTTGGTTCTGTTAATACACCTACAATGTCTCTTTCAGATGTCTATTGTGTTCCGGTCTTGTATTGAATCTTATTTCCGTTGGTCAATTATGTGATTCTAGATGTTTGGTACAACTCTCGTCTACTGCTTGCCATATCCCTGATGCTAAATCTCATAAGGTGGTTGGGATAGGTCGTAGGCAATGAGAGTTATATATTATGGATAGTTTGAAACCTATGCAAATTGCTGCTTCGAGTGTTGATTTGTCATCCTTTCACTTGAATTCTTCTTCCTCAAAATTTTATCTGTGGCATTCTCACCTTGGATATGTGTCAACTAGCCGTTTGAAATTCCTAGCCTCTAAAGGTCATTTAGGAAATTTACAAACTCAAGACATCTCTGATTGTCGCGGGTGTAAATTGGCTAAATTCTCTTCTTTGTCCTTTCCTCGTAGTATTTCTCGTTCTGCAGCACCATTTGATCTTGTTCATTTTGATGTGTGAGGACCTACCTCCACACCTACTAAAGGAGGATCTAGATATTATGTCTTATTTGTTGATGATTATAGTCGCTATTGTTGGGTGTATCTAATGAAGCAGCGTTCTAACTTCCTTTCTATTTATCACTCTTTTAAAGCACTTATTAAAACTCAATACTCTACTATGATTTAGTGTTTTCAGTCTAATTTGGGTGGGGAGTATACTTCTACTACTTTCTCTGAGTTGCTTGCCCTTGATGGCGCTATTCACCAGACTTCATATGCTGACACTCCACAACAAAATAGTGTTGCTGAGCGAAAGCATTGGTACATTATTGAAACTGCACGTTCCCTATTGTTATATGCTAAACCTTCTCTCGCTCTACTATTTGTGTTTTCTTAGGATATGGAGAGAGTCAAAAAGGTTAACGGTGTTTTGATCATATTAATCAGAAGTTATATGTCTCTCGTCATGTTGTGTTTCTCAAACAGATTCCATTCTTCTCTCTTTCTGACTCCACTCCTGGCCTCACCAAGTATGATCTTGTTCATATCGATCCATTTTCTGATGACACTAATAACTATCCTATTCTTACTCCTGAGTCATCATATACTACTGAGTCATTATCTACTACAGATACACATGCACCAGTTCATGATATTCCCTCTCCTCATGTGACTTCACAAGCACAATCTGAAATTCCCTTTCCTCCTCCTGTACCCAATTCTCGATATCCCACTCGCATTCGTAAGTCTACTCAGTTGCCTGATTTTGTTTATTCTTGTTATTCAGAGTCCTTTTGTTGTTTCTTATCTTCTATTCACAATTTTCTGAACCTTTTTCTTATAAAGAAGCTGTATTAGATCTTCGTTGGCAACAAGCTATCGCTGATGAACTCTCTGCTCTGCATAAGACAGAAACTTGGGATTTAGTTCCATTACCCCATGGTAAACATGTTGTTGGTTCTCATTGGCTTTACAAGATGAAAACAAACTAAGATGGTTCTGTTGAATTTTACAAGGCTAGATTGGTTGATAAGGGTTTCACTCAGCAGTATGGTCTAGATTATGAGGAGGCTTTTACACCTATTGCAAAGATGACAACTATTCGTGTACTTGTTGCTCTTGCATCTGCTCGTCAGTGGTCCCTATCTCAGTTAGATGTGAAAAATACTTTTCTCAATAGAGCCCTTAATGAAGAAGTGTATATGGTTCCTCCTAGTGTTCCTCATGATCCTGGATATGTTTGTAAACTCAAGAAGGCCCTTTATGGTCTCAAACAGACACCTCGTGCTTGCTTTGAGAAATTTTCCGCTGTTGTAACTTCTGTTGGGTTTACCTCCGATCTATCATGATTCTGCTATGTTCTTTAGATCTACTTCTGCTGGTCGTATTCTTCTTTTATTATATGTTGATGATATGATTATTACTGGTAATGATGTTATTAGGATAAATGATTTGAAGTCTGAGTTGGCTCGCCAGTTTGAAATAAAGGATTTTGGTCATTTATCTTATTTATCGGGCATTGAGGTTGCTTCTTCACCTAGAGGTTATATGCTCTCTCAGTCTAAGATCGGAAGAGCGTGTGTAGGGAAAGAGTGTAGGCAATGGTGATAATAAGACTGTTGACACCCCTGTTAAGGCTAATGCTCTCTATTTGCCTTCTGATGGTGTTCCATTAAATGATCCTACTCTGTATCGTACTATTGTTGGTTCTCTTGTTTATCTTACAATTACTCGTCCTAATATTGATTATGTTGTGCATGTTGTTAGCCATTTGTTTCTGCTCCTACTGCTGTTCATTGGGCAACTGTGATTTGTATTTTGCGTTACTTTCGTAGGTCTTGCTTTCAGAGTCTCCTCTTTTGCGCCACCGCTTTCTTGGAGCTCTAGGCTTATTCTGATGCAGACTGGGCTAATGATCGTCTACAACTGGATTTTGTGTACTTTTGGGTGATTCTCTTATTTCTTGGAAGAGTAAGAAGCAGGTTGTGGTTTCTCGCTCCTCCATAGAGGCAGAGTATTGTGCTATGGCATCGACTACTACTGAGATTGTGTGGCTGCGATGGTTACTTTCAGATACGAGAGTTTGTCTTTCCTCCCCTACGCCTATGTATTGTGATAATAAAAGTGTCATATAGATATCTCACAGTTCTATGTTTCACGAATACACCAAGCACATTGAGATTGACTGTCATCTCGTTCGTTATCATCTTCAGCATGGGACCATCACTTTACCATTTGTTACTTCTTCATTACAGCTTGCAGACTCTTCACTAAGTCTCATTTGGTCTCACGCTTTTGTTTCTTACGTGACAAACTTTCATTGCTCCTGACTGTAGCATTGTGAGTTTGCAGGGGAATGTTAGAATATTATTTATTTGTATGATTTATTTTAGTATGTTATTTACTGTTTTATATAAGTTAGTCCTTGTGTATATAAGAGATATGTAATGTTAGAATATTATTTATTTGTATGATTTATTTTAGTATGTTATTTATTGTTTTATATAAGTTAGTCCTTGTATATATAAGAGATACGTAAATACGTTTTTTGCTTAATTCAATTGATTCTAGGGTTTCTTTCTTCTTCTCTTCTTTCCCTTTTCTTTGTTGATTCTTATTGTGGATTGATACAACTACGAAAACCGTATTGGATTGTTGACCATCTGCATAGAACGGGTATTAACCATGAGTTTTTGTAGTGATTTCTACCTAGAGTGCCAATTGATGGTATAAAAAATTGATCTAGTCACAATTCACAAAATATTTGACGAAAGAATGAAAAAATTTTTGTGATACATTAGCACAAAATAATTCATTCACGGTCTACCGCGGGGAAACGTAGGCCTCTTTGATAAATAATAATAAGTTGCCTTAGGAATTTGACCACTTCATTATTAATTTTTTTTCCCTTGGATTGATACATATTAATCATTATTATTGACTAAATAAGATTATTTATCTATTTATTACTTTAATTATAGTGGTATAATCAGTTAACCAATAGAATATCACAATCGTACGCCCAACTGTGTTAACTGAATTTTGAAAGAATGGGAAGGATTCAAGACACACGATGCCGTACCAGGGAAGGAATGCGTTATCTGTGGTTTCCCGTCTCTCATCTCTGAATTTCTTCTCTTCTGTACTTCTCGCCTCCTTATTCTCCCCTGCATCTCACCTCAATTTTCTCCTTTCTCATCTCATCTTCAGAAATATCTCATTTCCAATAGTAATTGATTTAATTACAGTTGCAACGTGCTTTGAGATGAAATTTAGTTGTGGTAATTTGCTATTTTTGAGATGATTTGTTGATATATTTGCTGTTTGGGTGTTGGATTATTTTGTTAAGGTGAAATTGGCTGACTAAAGATCCAAACAAAAGTATTTGTGTGTATAGTGTTTGACTAAAAAGATAGCAATCAAAATAATTCTAAAACCTTTATAATTGGAAGATTACCTATTTACCCCTATATTGCAGATTGTTGCAGCCCAAATCAATTGAGCCCTAACGTTGTTTCTCCAATTCCTCCGTCTCCCGGTCTGTTCTCGAACTCCAAGTGAAGAATTCAAAATACAACGGCCATCAGGCTGCTCTCGAAAATTTTTTAAAGCCAATACTTGCGTTCCAACTCAGTTTCGCTTCGCTGAAAATTGTGCTTATGATTGAAGTATTTTCCTGCTGAAACGGGGAACCGATTTTCTCTTGAGAGTTCATTTTGTTTCAACACAATCTGGTAAGAATCCTCACTGAATTTGTTACTGCTTTATTATCAGTGATCTAATCCTCACTGAATTTTTTATTTCAGTGATATCAATCTGGCTACCAGTGACCATTTATTTGGGTTCATGATTAAAGATCCTGATGGCTTTGGTAAGTTTCGCTGATCAATGCATCTTTTGTGATCCTTCGCCAGCCTTATTTAATGTGTTGAATTATTTGTAACAACGGCTTAAGAAATTTTCTTCAAAGTTGTGTATGACATGTCATATATGATTTTCAGCAAAAGGGGGGACACGACACTCCAAGGAAAGATGAATATATTTTATTTTATTTTATTTTTTAGCCTAAAATAAATAAAACATTGTGTACCTGTTGCATTTTCATTTTTGCACAGCTGATGGAATATTTTTAAACTGAAGTTGTGCATTTCTAATATAACTTAAGCCTGGTTATTCTCATGGGAAATTTCATCCTTTTCCTTATCGTTTGATTTGTTGAGGATTGTTCTTACAAGCACGGATTTCTCTTTTAAGTAAAAGGCCAGATTTTCCCTTTACTTTTGATTGTATCAGTTTTGGTTTTTCGAACATTGCTGTTTTAAGATTTAAATTCGTGATTCATCTCATTTGCTTAAGTTGACTTTGGTTTTGGCTGTTATGATTTTTCCTTGGCCGACACCTTTTGGATTGTTCTAGTGGGCATGACATATTGATCTCAAATGATATGTTGGTGAAATTTAGTATTTTTCCTTTTCAATTGTAGTAGATCTAAAAAAAAGTCACAACACCTGAAAATGTGCTTGTTTGACGATTGCTGTTATGTTATATCCATCTTTATATTTCTTCTCAAGAAATGTTATATTCAACTAAATGATTTATTGATGAGACAATCAAACTTTAGTGCTGGACCTTTGTTAGTCAAGATTTTTATCTATCCTCTTTGTATTTTTATGTGATCTCTCTCTCTCTCTCTCTCTCTCTCTCTCGCAAATCAGTAAATAATAAAAAGTATAGAGTTGCATGCTTGAAATCTATATGGGATTTTATTCCAGGAAAACAAAACGAGCTTTAATTCTTTTCCCCTGTCATTTAGTGCCAATCTCCGTTGGTGCATCATTTAAGAAGATAAAAAGCATCATGAATCGCAGCTTGCTAGTATTTTGAGGAGTTCAAAAAAGTTGGTAAGTTGCATAATCCTGGGAAGTTTCACCATACTAGGGTATCTTCCAGCGTGAAGTCGATCAGTACTTTTTTGCCTCAGAATTCAAGCAGTGGCGCGTCATCAGCATCTAAAACTGCAAAAGGGAATCCAGTACATTTCAGTAACAAGGTATGAATTTTTGTAACTATATATTGGCATAAGCAATGCCCCTCTTAAAGCTCTCTTTTTTACTTCTCAGGGAAATGATCTGTATTGCCAGTGTAATATAATTTGTGCTAGGTTACTGTTATTAATGCCCAAATTATTCATACCTAAAAATTTGAAGTAATTCATATATCTGACAGGTTTTGAGTATGAAATGTCGTTTACTATAAAGATTGCTAATTTACCGTTGCAGGTGAAGACACCGTCAAAATTAGAAAGGTAAAATATTAATTTCTTACTTGTAGGTCTTAAAGTATTATGTTTATGTTTCATTATAATCCTGGACAAACTACCAGAATATAACAATAATAAACTTTTTGTCCTCATTCGGAAATTAAATATTAACTATTAACATATAATTAAAAGTCAAATTATATGCTAAGTTAAAATATTTGATTTATGTATGTTGCCCACATCTATAGAAATCCTCCCAAAAATAATGCTTCATGTCAGCAAAAAAATTACTTTTTCTAGTGACTTTAGTAATCTGGCAGAATAATGGAGCCTGCCAAATAATACACCGCTTCTGCATGTTATGGAAATGGAAAACTTTTCAAGCCAAGCTAATTTGATAGAACTTGTTTTATTAATTTAATTCAGCCATCTCATTTTTCTCTCCCAGTTCGAGTCGTGGTAGATAATCTGCTACTACTTTCTCACTGCCATTTTTATGTTAGATTTTTTAATCAAATTCTTGTTTATACCTTAATGTAATCGTGGGCAAAGTACTAGAAAACAACAATAATTTTATGTGTTGATTGAGCAGTCATACTTGAAAGTCAGGTTGGTTGTATATGTATAACAAAGTTAGTAGTACTCACTTTTTAGGTGGCTTGTGGATTATTCATTGGTTATGGAGGACAGAAACTGAACCCTTCTGTTATACCTGCTGTGGAAGTTGAACCTTCTGGATGCTTATTCAATCCTATCATGAAAGTTATTAGGTTATTTTTAAGTTTATCTTTCAACATTCGTTTTGATATTTAATTATCATATTTTGCTTTTTGGTTTTCCTGATATTGTTTTAACCATATGATCTATTTGTTATTCCAGGATGCACTGGCTCTTGCTGTTGCTGATGAAATGCAGAAAATTTATAAAGAAGAATTGGGGCCTGAGCATGTTCCTTTAACTGTTCCTGGAGAATTGATTGATGAGGAAGAGGTCAGTATACAATGTCATTATTTTCTAGTACATAGCACATGGTTTAGTGATTTTGCTTTGAAATTTATGTATTTACTATCCGATCTTGCACTGAAATTCAATTTTGTCAGAAATATTTTCTTGACGTGGATGTTGTAGAAGACGATGATCAAAATGAAAATCTAATTGACAAGGGAGGAGAGGAGAGGAGGTCTGGTTCAATTACTTTAACTATTTTTTCCCTTCTTTTTGTATTCCTTAGGAATTAAACTTTCTAAACTTCTCTTTAGTTTATGTAACTTGTAATTCTTTAATTTAATTTGAACATTTGCAACTGCACTCTGTGCTGATTCACTTTTTATTTTTTCAATAACTCTAAGAATATATGATATCTATATACTATATTTTTTATACAAATGTTTCTGTACTGTAGTATCTTGTTTACCCCATTCTCGATTGTGCTCTTGGGATTTAAGTTTGACTGATTGGTGCGTTGACTTGCTGTCATTATTTACTAACGAGTATCTGCCCGGTCACTTTATTTGCAGGAGCAAAACAACTCGAGCAAATGTTGCGAAACCACACCGACTCTAGAGCGATGAAGTTTGTACAGTCTACGATATTGGGGAAACTCTGCCAAAATTTATGCAAATGTTTTTCACGATGTAACATAGCTTAAATTTTTTGTTATCAGGTTCGTGACAACTAAAACGATGTGTAAACTTTTTTGCATAGAATAATTGATGGCAAAACCATGGAAAATATGCAATCCTTCTGGGAAATTGTCCACACAAAAAGCCTTCCCGGTGGAATTGATGCCCTGAAATTGTGATTTTTCAAAACTAGACTGGAAACTAAGTGTATAGGATCCCAAAAACCTAATCGAAAGAATAAATTTCGTGCCTTAACTTAGGGGAAAACAAAATCAAGAAGCATCGCCATCACTGCGTATATGATGTTATAGCGCAATATACACGACATGAGTCTATGATGGCCTTAACAAAGTCTAAGCTTTATGAAACTTGACATTCGTGACCCTACCATGTCTTCTTGTGTGTTTCCAGTGTGTTTCTCCACCTTGGATGAGTGAACGGATGAGTTGTGAACATTACCTGACAAGATATGTTACACAACGTGACCTAAAGTCATGTTTAACACCCTATATATGCAATACCTCCTCCCTTGGTTTTAACGCACTGATCTAAGATGGGTCTAGCCGGGAAGTCCTGTGAGTTCAACCCGATAAAAGAGGGCCACGAAATCAAGAAGGATCGCAATCACTGCAACTATGTCGTGATAGCGCCATATTCGCTGCATGAGTCTATTATGACACCAATGAAGCTGAAACTGCATGAAGCTTGACACTCCCATGTCCACTGCGTGTTTCCAGTGTGTTTTATGAATTTGGATGAGTGAACGGATGACTTGTGGACATTACGTGACAAGACAAATTAACAACGGACTACTAAGTCATGTTTAAGACCCTAAATGTGCAAAATGCCTCTCCCTTGGCTCAAATGCACGAATATAAGTTGGGTCCATCCGGAAAGCCATGTGAGTTCAACTCGGTAAAAGGAGGGCCCCAAAATCAAGAAGGATCGCAATCACTGCAACTATGTCGTGATAGCACCATATTCGCGATATGAGTCCGCTATGGCACCAACGAAGTCGAAACTTCATGAAAGTTGACATTCATGACTCCACTGTGTCCACTTGTGTGTTTCTAGTGTGTTTAATAAATTTAGATGCGCGAACGGATGACTTGTGGACATCACGTAACGTGACAAGCTACACAACATATTACTAAGTCATGTCTAACACACTATATGTGCAAATGCCCCCCGGCTCGAATAAGTTGTTCGAAGCTGGGCTCAGCAAGGGAGCCATGTGAGTCCATTCCGATAAAAGGAGGGCCCCAAAATCAAGAAGGATCGCAATCACTGCACCTATGCCATTAAAATGCCATATTCGCGGCATGAGTCCTTTATGGCATTAATGAAGTCGAAACTTTGTGAAACTTGACAATGGTGACCCCACCGTGTCCCCTTATGTGTTTTCAATGTGTTCTACAATTATGGATGAGCGAACGGATGAGATGTAGACATCACGTGACAAGATACGTTACACAATGTGACATTAAGTCATGTTTAACACCTTATATGTGCAAATGCCCCCTCCCCCGGCTCAAATAAGTTGATCGAAGCTGGGTTCAGCAGGGAGGCCATGTGAGTGCATTCCAGTAAAATGAGGCCCCCAAAATCAAGAAAGATCACCATCATTGTACCTATGTCGTTATAGCACCGTTGTCACGACATGCCTCTGTTATGGAGTAAACGAAGTCGAAACTTTATGAAACTTGACCTTTATGACCTCACCATGTCCACTCGCATGTTTCCAGTGAGTTTTATGAATTTGGATGAGGGAACGGGTGAGTTGTAGACATCACGTGACAAGACACGCTACACAACGTACTACTAAGTCATGCTTAACACTATATATGTGCAAAATGCCCTTATTCTAGCTCAAGTGCACGGATCTAAGTTGGTTTTAGCTGAGAAGCCATGTGAGTGCAACCCGATAAAATGAGGGCCACAAAATCACGAAGGATTTCCATCACTGTACTATACCGTTATAGCGCATATACGCGGCATGAGTCCGTGATGGCCTTAATGAATTTGAAATTTTATGAAACTTGACGCACATGACCCTACTGTGTCCCATTGTGTGTTTCCATTGTGTTTAATAACTTTGTATGAGTGAAAGGAAGAGTTTTGGGTATCACTCAGTTCTTTCCCGTTAAGTCTCCATTACTCAAAAAGCTCAACAAATGGTCATCAAACTTCAAAATGACTCGAAATTTAATATCTTGAATGTCTCCCAACTATATGCACTGTATTTGACTGAAATGGCCCAGATTTTCAACACAATGAAAAACACATATAGCTCGATGATCCCTAAAAATGTAACTTGAAGATTTTAAACAATTATACAAAGTTTAAGTTATAAATTTCATAAACATACTACATCTATTAACACACCCAGATGCTATGTTGCTGTCCATCACTGCAGAGGTGTCGCGATGGAGTTAGACTTCACTGCACAAGTGTCATTATGGCAAAAAACACACATGCATGATTTATATGTATTTTTGCCATACAACAACATTTACATATAGCCTGGTTTACTCAAAAATAATATAGAAACCTTGATATGAAAATGAAATAGTGTGAGTAAGGATATAACTAGGGGGGATTATGATACCCAAAATATATAAAAAACTTTCATGTATACATATGAGCAACTTGATTACAAGTGTACAGAAGTTTCATATACATGTTGTAGCCTCTTACCGCCCAAACTCTACCCCACTGCCTATCACTGAACCCATGCCATTATGGGGTAAGCATCACTACATAGGTGTCGTTATAGAACAAAAACAGACCTGCAATATTTTTCTTCACAAATTTTCCTCCATAAGAAACATTTATCCACATTGTATATATGTTGTCCATTACTGCATCAAACAAGAACTAAATGGATTTCAGTTCATAACCATTGCTCTATCCAAACTTTATTAAACTAACACTATTTATGTGAAAATAAATTTTATCAAAGTATGGGTATTACGTACCAAGCATCATATTACAATCATAGACAACACAATGAAAAACAAAGGGAATGAATTTTTAACATGTATAACTACGAACAAATCAGTAAACGTATACACACCATTGAAAACATATCTTTTTATGCACTCATAATTAGTTACACTATGAGGTACAAATCTAAACTCAAAAAAAGAAAATGAAAATTTTGTTCTGATTACTATAACGGCATGAATGTCGTGATATAGTACAGATCACGTCATGTATGCCGTGATATCACCTGAAGCACAATATCATATCAGTACATATATGTAGCATCTGTACTACTGTCACTACTTAGAAGGAAAACACTTGTTCAAACTGGTATAACGGCATTAATGCAGTTATGTATTACAGATCAAGGCACACATTCCGTGATCTCAACAGGAAGCACCATATCGTCATTAGAACATTGAAATTGATTCTAAAAATCAGTTAAAACTCTATGGAAACAAGAAAAAAATGTTCAAACTAACCTAACAGTATGCATACCGTTATTTTTACAGATCACGGCATGTATGCCGTTATCGTAGTCTGGCCATCAAAAACCCCAGAACCAGGAGGATACAGACTCCCCCTCAAAAAATAACTGTCACGAGATTGCGTTTCCAATTTTATACTGATCTTTTCTTGTTCTTCAAAGGCTTTTGAGAGTTTTGTGAAATACCTCACTACATAAACACTTTTTGGAATGATCAACTATGGAGATTTTCATCCTTCTTGGAGTCCCCTTTTGAGATGATCAGGCTGCAACTCGCTTTTTGGGGTGGAACATTCTTGGAGTCCCTTATGATATGATCATCCCGCGAAGCCCAACTGAGATCTTGCTTTTTTCCCTCCAAGAAGACGTTATCTTCTTTTTTGGGGATGGGGATGAAGAAGTCAACGTTAGTGGTGGGGGTTAGGTTAGGCATGGAAAGTCGATGTTTATGTTTTTTTTTTTTTTTTTTTTTAATAGAGCACCCTATTTAGCCAAAAGTTTTTAGAAGTTACCCGTTTTAAATAAAAGTCTTTGTTGACATCTTGTATTAAACAAAACCCCATTTTGTTGATTGTGACAAATGGTGGTGTGTTGTGTGGTTTGAATATGAGATTAATCACACATAAAGTATAAAAGATTTTTTTTTCGAAGTACAAATACAATCCGCATCATTGCACTATAAGTGCATATATATATATATATATATCCTTCTGAAACACAGTGCACAAAAATCAACAATACAAACCCCTATACAACAGACTACAAGAAATCAAACTCTTATACATGAGACTGTAAACTACCTATAAATTGTAAACAAATCCCACATTGAGGGAATCGAACCTAGGACCTCTACATCCCAAGGCCTCAACCCTAGCCCCCAGAAAGTATAAAAGATTTATTCATCTTAAAATTAATGTTATTTTTATAGTAGTGTGTGAAGTTTTCACGGGTTGTTTCAATCAAACGGGCAATTCTGGCGGGATAACGGGACTCAGCTAAGAATCCCGGAAGACCAGGATGATTGTTACTAGGCTTTGTGGTTGTGGCATGTTCATCAGCCTGACTGACCCTAAAATAATATTGATTGATATATCAATGAAGAAGAGTAACCTGAGGATTCCAAAGAAAGAAATGTACTAGTAGGACTTAATCATCACAAGTAAAGTGGAAACAATACGAAAAGGCATTTGATTATGAAGAAGAGTCTGGTTTGATATGCCTGAATTTAAGGATTCCAGGAAGAGAATTGTATCAATGGAACTTGACAACTGAGCTTTGAAGAAATTGGATCTATTTTCTGAACGAAGTTGAAGGTCTGATCGGATTCTTGGACTAGTGAATAATAACTTGAGCATATTGAACGCATAGTAATAGACTGTGCTAGACAAACCAAAAGCATGTTTTTTAATTTCATGTGTTGTTCAACTCATCTTAGCAGTTACTAAATAAATGGCCATGGGAGGCATGCCAAAAAGCTAATCTAGCCTTTCTTGAAGAGTTCATAGAACACTGACTTAATGAAGAACTATTTTACATTTCACAGATCATATCATATTATTTTGATACATATCACATTAGTGCCTGTGACTTTATGCAGATTTTGTTACAAGACCCTTAATTGAGCCAACAAAGGCATATAACATGATAATAAATATCACAAAACTATACATTCGAAGAATAATCGACTTCTTTGTCCAAGCTCCAATGTTTTTCTGCTCCAAGTACATCTCCACAGGAAAATGTACAACAATGGGCCAAAAGTTAATTGCTCCAGCCAATCCGACAACTTGGTTAAAGTGCTTCTGGAAAAGTATTGCCAAACCTGTGGTGAATGCAACATAAGAAGTTCGAAAACACAGCCTTAGAATGTTTAGTCTTAACCATGGCACTCCTTTTGGGTGGTAATCTTCATGCAATATTCTACAGCTGGGGAGCTTCTCGGCAATCCATCTCTCAGTATTTGCAAAGAGTGGTTGACTGAATACCTGAGGATGCAAATTTGAAATAAAGGCTAATAAGGATTACAGATAAAGAAAAATGATATAACTAGTTTTGGCTTAATGTGAATACCTGATATCCCCCCACTAAATTAACAACAATGCAGATATTAGCAATATCGATCAGCCAGAAGGGCTCGTAAAAACCAAATCCTGTCATAAGGTTCCCAGGGGTAGAATTCCCAAAAGCTGCGTACCCAAATACTCCACAAAGCAGGTAGAAGAAAGTTGTGGTGCCAACTGCCATAATAGATGCCTTCTTCATGGTGATGTCTTCCAATGGGTTCGGTCTGAGAGTATCCTACAATACAACCATTTATGTGAGTTCCATGAGGATTACATCAGACCAACTCCTTTTTTCGTTCATAAGTAAATTATCACACCCGTATTTCCAGGAAGACAACAGAGAATGGGAAAGCAAAGGCAATGTTCCCAAGCGCTAGAGATATCGCCCACACTTTTTCAGCAGCAGTAGAAGCAACCACTCCACCAATTCTCCATTTGAACACCCCGTTTTCTACAATTTCAGGTTAAAAAGTCAATGAATTCAAAGCATTTTACACAACGTAACTAGTTTTAGCAGTATATTTAAAATTCCTTTGACATGTACCTCTTAATTTGGCCGAGGCAAGAATCAACCCAATAATAGAGTATAAGAAGGACATGGTTGAGGAAACAAAAGAGAGCAACACGGTATTCTGAAATTTGGGTACTAATTGAGACATAATAACTTGGACAGATCCAAATATAAGTATGTAACGGACACTAGCAAAGTTACAAGCAGCGTTATGCCCTTTACTGTGGTAGCAATTTGATCTCTGGATTGAACTGCACCAATTATAAAGAATAACGTCAAAAATTGCAGCAGTAGTACATATTGGGGCGGATAAGGGGCACCACTGGCGGAAACGTACCTCGTGCTGATGGAGGATGTGATCGTCGAGACAATACCAAGCTTCATAAAATTTATTCCCACTGCAATTTTGCACCAGAAACCATTCTTTTTTCCTGATACAGAGATGAATGCAAATGAAAATGAGAATTGCCTTGTACACAGTACACAACCAACTAGTAGCTGGCCAACATCACGTTATATTTTTACCTAGAATACGGCTAACGGCATCCAAGTAGGAGACATTTGTGGCAGGACCGTGGTCAGGATCAGGAGACTTGTAGCAAGCGCAGAGGAAAATAGCAGAAGAAAGAGTAACTGCTGCAAATAGCACTATGGTTAATGGACCAGCAATCCACCCAAGCTGTGCCACACTCCATGCTAATGAAAGTACTCCTGAACCTATTACCGCTGTTATTATCTGCGCATAAGCTGTCCAGAGATTCCCTGAATTGTAGAATGGAATCATGTGTATTCAATAACAACAACTTTATCCCATTTCCTCAACATATGTGCAACATGAACCCAAAAAATTGAATGAAACTTCAAGTTGACAACAGGACAAGTTCGACAAACCACATAAGGTGCATTGGGATTTCAACAAAATGACGTTTCTTCAGCCATGTCAATAATCAAGGGGACACTCTGTTTTTTTTTTTTTTTTGGACTGCAAATATGGCATATAGAAGGCACGTGTTTTCAATTTCAATATCAAATTATCCTTCTGTCTTAATTTTGTTTTGCCACTGGGACGGTGGTGGATCCGCCCATAGGCAGCAGTGTCAGGGGTTGAATCGGGGAATGATATCAGGTGAGGTGCATAAGCACCATCTTGTAAACCAATAAAACAGAGAACTCGGCATTTCCAGAGACAGAAACATCAACAGAAGTCGTTTAATTCTGGTAATGGAGAATGGAATTCATATAAACAGTACAAAGATGGATGTATGGATAACTAATTAATTGAGAAAAAAAGGGGGCCAGAGAGTTAGCAGATAAAGAAATTAAACCTCTTCTATTGGTGGATTGCCTCGTGAATATCTCTTGAGAAGAAGAACCGTAGCTGGTGCTTGTGCAGCCGATTATTGCCATGGTCGTACTAATTTGCAGGCCTGCAGTTTGAACACTCTCAATCAGCAACTCAACTCTGTATGTATAGTTACCCAGATAGATCCTCAGATACACGTCTATTTTGATTTTGATTTCCAAGCAACAAGAACAGTGATCTAATCCAGTGAATTAATTCAGAAGTAGAAGAACTAGAATTTATTAATACCTTCCAGTATCTGTTTCCGGTAATGTGAAATCTGGAGAAAAGAAATCCGAGACAGGCGGCCACTCTTCTCCTCACACACTTTTCTTCACTAAAACCCCCGCACACCAGCTTATGTGTTTTTTCATCAAACTACTCCACACCAACTTGTGTTTTTTTATTTTATTTTATTTACTATTTATGAAGATATAGAGGTTGGTTAGTTAAAAAAACAAAGAGGTTGGTGACAAATATTTGGACAATCTTACCCCTTATCTTTCACTTCTTGTGATCGTTTGGGTCAAGGAATGTTCAGAACTCTGCGCCTCGGGTAACAAATCTTTAGGCAATTATTCTTTAATACCTTTCAATAATCACCGCAAGTTTTTTCACCGCAACACTATACTAGGACATCCACATTAATTAATAGTGTTAAATTAAGTTGTTAGTGAAGTTATTAATTAACAACTCAAAAAATTACTTATATGGTTGTATTAAAGTAGTGAAAATAATATTTTTTAGTGAGTTGTTAACCCTTTTTTTCTAAAGAGGAAAGTTGTTTCATTCAAACTAAGAAGCTCCAAAAATTGGAGCAAGAAAAATTGGAATACAATTGTCCCCAAAATTGGTCTGAGCTGAAGATAAAATAAATGGTGCTATAGAAATATGGCGACAACAACCACAATGAACAAGGGAAAGAACCGAAATAATGCTCTGAAATAAAGGTGCTAAAACCCCATGAGAATACGGATTAATGACTCCCAAGTACCACTTTAAGCGCATCCAACCGAACTTCTTGAAGATTGTAGTGCAAAACAACCATCTAGTGCAAGCGGTAGTGAAGATGGTTGTTAACTTTGTTATTAACTTTAATAATAATTTTAATATTTTGTTAAATTTTAATGTTTTTGAAATTTTTTTATTTATTTAATTAAGTTTGACTAATAACTTTTGAAAATAATGGGGTTCACTTGAACTTGAGTAGATTTTAGTAATTTTGTTTAATACAACCAATGTGACACTTTAATAATAGTTAAATTTAACTTGCATGTGTATCATTTAATAACAATATGAAATATATTTTCTCTTATGTGGATAACTAAATTTAACAAAACGAATATATGAATGCTTTTAGACCATCAATTGTAAAATTTAACTAGTCACAAAATAATAAATTGTACTTTAGTGGCTATTAAATACCACGTATGCAACCAAGATCTTTGTAGTTTAGCAGCATTTGCGCGGTTGTTTACACTCTTAATTAAGGGTTCGATTTCCGTCCACTACAATCCCTTGTAATATCAAATATATATATACACACACACATACATACCATATATGCAAATTACTTTAATAATTACTCATATGTTGTGTCAATTAAATTACTAAAATTCACTAAGACCATGCGGTCTGAATGCATCTTAGTGTACTTCCTATAAAAATAATTTAACACTAGAGGTTTGCATGTCAAATGCATGTTATCTAACATGTCATGTCATACTATGTGATTTGATATACCAATGATGCATATCTAGCATGCCACATAAGTGTTATGCTACTAGACGTCTGGCATTAAATCATTACTCGTACTTCCAAACACTTGGTTAAGAATTCAAGTTTCTTCTCCTACAATTCCTAGTAATGTAAAAAAATTTACCAAAATTCACTCAAATTTAAGTAGACTTATTGTCAAAAGTTGTTGGTCAAATTTTATTAAACAAACAAAAGGATTATAAGGCATTAATAAATGTTAACTTAATGTTAAAATAATTGATAAAGTTAAAAACTATACCCAAAAAAAAAAAAAAAAAAACCCTTTAACGCATTCAACTAACACAACCAATAGAACATTCATTTTCATATATAACTAATGCAAATCCCTAAAGCCTTCATTTAATAACACCAAAACATCTTGGTAGCTTTGTCAAACCAGGAAAGAAGTATTAAACTTATAGAGTCCCTTTCCAAAACATCTTGAAAGTTTTGTGACAAAACTTCTCACAATGTGTGGCGTGTATAAATACACGTCATGTGTATTTTAAATACATGTGGTGCACATGAAATACATGTTGTGTAGGATGGGACGTTTTGTTATAAAACTTTCTAGAAGTTTTTGAAAGTTTTCTTAAACTTGTAACTGTTAGATTATAGAGAGTAAATTTGACTCTCTAAATTTGGAGAGCCAAATACCACTATCTAATTTTAAAAATTAAATTAAAGAATTTGTTAGAACTCATTTTTGAATATTCACTCTTTATAATAGTGATCATCTTGCTTTTAAAGAGTTTATTAGAGATACTCTTATAAAAATGTCAAAAATTCCATAGTACCCAGCTCGTTTTTGCTACCAACAAGAAAAAAAGGTTTTCTTCACCCGTCAAATCAATTGCACCCACTTATTGGATAGGATCTAAATGTACTATGGAATGCAGAGAATTCCGCAACTCATTTTTGCTTATTTTATTTTCAAATAAAAAATAAACGAGATTTCAATAAACACATCTATAAAGAAGAAAAGACTTGAATCCAAAAAGTAGACATATGAGTAATGAGTTTCAACTTTAAGCCAGGGGTTAAAAAAATAAAATAATAATAATAATAATAATAATTGTCCATGTGATTGACAAATTTATGCGTCCACATTTCAACATCCGTAAAAAAATTGGCACTTTATGTTGTTTCAAAAATGAAAGGTTAAGATTAAGTATTTTTCTTAAACTTGGAAATTGACATTGATGCAGTCTGAACAAGGTGGTATGATC
>CAVNYN010239680.1:15100-38164 GCA_963692815.1 Nyctanthes arbor-tristis | reverse complement strand
GCTCTTCCGATCTGTTCTAATCTAACGTTATATATTATGACATCATATGGTGTTATATGTCTATGTGACGTGTATCGAAACACACCACATGGGAAGCTACAGTCATATGACGTGTATTGATACACATTATATGTCTATATGACACCATGAAACACGTCACATGAGAAATCACAATCAGATGACGTGTATCGATACACGTCACATCATATGATTTTATATCATTTTTAGTAAAGAAGACTAAAAGCATTAATTAGATTTATTGGTTAAAGATTCATAATTTATGGGACAATTGTAGAGTCATTTGAAGTTAGGATACTTAAATGATAAATTAGTGGTTCAGATAAGTGTTGCAATAGTTTAGTTTTTACGTTCTAGATAAGAGGTTTTGGGTTTGAACACTTACCCCTCCCTCCCCTCCCCTTGTATCAAAAAAATAAAAATAAAATAAAAATAAAAATTGATAAATAAGAAGTACAAATGAGGGAAAATTATGTTTTAGAAATAATGGTAAATTAAGAAATTAAAAGATTTTCTTTAATCCTCTTGTTTTGAAAGGGCCTTAAGTCAGTCTTTTAATATATAGTGATGATGATAACAAATAACATAGATTTTTTTATTTTCTTTCTGTGTTTACTGAGTAATTTCCATTCTTGAGTGACCGTAATCTTTAACCGTTTGGTTTATTGTGTTCACAAAGTGTTTTTATTTAAAAATAAAATATGAGAATGAGTGGTTAAGATTTTTGCAGTATAAGTGGGTCGTGTTAAATATGTAAATGTGATTGGTTTGACCTGAATTTGCTTTTAAATAGAAATTCTTGTGAACATGAATGTCCTCGGTTTTATCAAAATTTATATTTTAAATTTTTGTCACGTAGCTTAATTTGATATATTAAATTTTGTTGAAAAGTAAAAATTAGTAATTTTTTTTAATTAAAACTGGGGAAGGGGGAATAGCATAGCATATAACTTGATATGAGATTTGTAACGTGTCAAACATAGCATAAAACACTTGATGCAGTTGGAAGCGTGAACGAATGAAAATGTTCAAATATTATTCGTTGATACATTAGAATATTGAAGAATTAGAATAATTGAGAAGCATTTCAATGTTATAATTTCATAATCAAATCCACCACCCTTCCTATGATGTAAACAATGATTTATATAAGAAAATGAAACCCTAATACTATACTAATAGGCTGACTTGGAACAAAAAAATATATAGTGGTCCTTCTGAAATATTCCTCCATCATTATCTCAGTGGTCGAGAAGATTCGCCATCGAATCTTGATGTAGGACTTTGTCTCTTAGGCCGTTGGCTGGTCATCTCCAACAACTTTATCTGCTGGGTTTGCAACACAAACATACTTTTTGTCAACAAATCGATTTGTTGACAAATCTAAACCATCTCATTCCCATAGACCTGTTGGGTTCAGTGGCGGAGCCATTGGCTCTGGGTATGCAAGAATTAGAAGTAAAAACTATCCAAAAATGATAATTTTTATTTAATTTTTTTCCCTTCCGAAACATGTTATTGATGCTTTTTAAAATTCATTGACATTTTTATATACCCTAACCCTTTTTATAATATTTATTTATCAAGTTTAAAAGAAACGGTCTTGTTACTAACTTATCACATAAATTATGAATGTGTTTGGCAATAATTTAAACTAGTTTAAAGTTATTTTTTGAAAAATAGTGAACTAATAAAATGATATTACTAGATAAAATTTTAAATCACCTTAATTTTAAACTAATTTAAAATAGTTGCCATGAGTGATAACTTTAATTTCTGAATTAGGAAATATTAACCATTTTTTATTTCAATCATATAATTTATAATATAATATAATAATATATAATACAAGAGTTTTCAATTAGATTTGGATTCTCAATTGTAATTTTCCTGCCCATAATTTTGCTGATCTCATCATGATGTTGCACAATGATTTGGGCAACTATCTTGATGTTGCACAATGATTTGGGCTAGATTACTACTTCTACAGATGATGCCCCAATTGGTTTTCTTTTTTATTTTATTTATTTATTTTATGAAAGCATAGTAATTCACATAATAATGAGTAAGTGAAACTAATTCTCCGTCAATTGTTTCAAAGGCGAACTGCAAAATATTACTAGAATAATCATGAAATTCTTCTTTACCCTTAAAGACGCACCTTTCCTGAGAATTACTATGCTTTCATATACTTTTCGCTTATCCCTTCAATTTTCAATCTTCCCATAATTTTCAAAATTCATTCCATAATTCTTCCTCTTCTAAAATCACAAAATTTCATAATTTTCAAATTTTCCTTTCTTAGAGTCCTTGAATCTATGGAAACCAAACTACAAAAAATATCACTTTTCTATTATTACTATTTATATATTATTATTTACTAGAATTCTCACATGTGCGGTGTATATGGACTCTAAAAGTAATAATAACAAAATTCATTTTAGTTTATACAAAAATTTAATAAATTACTAATATAGCTAATTGAATCATATATTAGCATTATTATTATTATTATTATTTTATATATATATATAATAATGCTAATATATCCACCACCTTACTTCTTTAATAATGCTAATAAGGCGGGAAAAAAATATTCACCATCTTACTTCTTTAATTATTATTATTATTATTTAGTTTCGTAGATTGCATAGAAATCATAAAGTTGAATTAAATTTTTTCAAAATCGTGATAATTTACGTTTACGTTTTAAGTGTTGTTTTTTACTGTTGTTCCAATTGGATAAATTTTTTAAATTATTGACTACAAAAATTTTACATTGCTGCTTGCCATTGATAAAACTCTAGATGTGTAAATAAAAAAAACCATTTTTTGTTAAAGAAATTAAAACTCAGCCACTATTGATCTTCATAATCGAGTTTCTTAATGAAAGTCTTCCGAATATAGAACAATTTAGAATTAGTGTAATTTTATCAATATACAAGTTTTCTCAACGTAAAATTAACTCACTAATCTAGATAATGCAAAAAGGGAACACCTACATTAAAACAAAATTTTAAAAAAAAAATGAAAAACTTATAAGACTCATTTTCGAGTTTTAAAATTTAAATTTTTCTTATTTGGATATTCATCATGAGTTTTCAATAATTTATATTAGTTTATTAGTTTTTTATATTCCTTTTTTATTTTTGTTTGCTCATTTCTATTTTTTAGCATTTCTATATAATTATAAGTTTTTATAATTTTTTATTATCCGCTATCGATGTACATGCCCAATACGTATTATTAGACTGTTAACTAATAATATTAAATAAGTTAGAAGATTTAAAAATGAAATACAGTAAAGCATTAATCGAGCACATAAATAGGTAACTATTAATATTGTATTAATAAAATATTAATTTAACGCGTCAAATACTAAATTAAAACTGTATATTTATTCTTTTTGTTATGCAAATCCGATAACACGTTTTTGCATAATATTTTATTATTCATTATTATTGAACTTTTTTGAAAATCAATCTCCACGTACAACGCACGAGTGAAAGGCTACTAAACTCATAGTTACAGTAGTTGGCTGTGATATGATTAATTGTAAGGATGGTAATGGTGCTGGTTTGCCATACCCTAGACCCGCTCCACGAGTCTTGAATTCTCCTCAGACCCGCGTCAAACATACAAATTCATAGGGCTGGTCAAGACAGGTCGGGTGATGGGGCGGGATGGGACACTACCATGACCAACGAAAAACTAATGAATATTTTCCACTTTCAATTAATGTTATGTGCAACGCATTATTAATTGATAAATGTAAAATAAGACAACATTTATTTAGAATTTTAAAGTTCCAACATTAACTAATATAATAACATGATTCTTTCAATTCGATAGAAAAATCCTTTCAAAAAATAATATAATAAAAAATAAAAATAAATTACCACAGATTTATGGGTCGATCGGTCAAATTGCCATCTCTAATAAGTTCTACGCATTTCTAGAATTAAATTTATTAAAAATAAAAAAAGAAATGCTTGGTGGGTCACGGGTCTATGGGGAGGGTCCAACTTGACTCGCACCCGTCCTGAACTCATGGCGGAGTAGACAATGTTGCTCTATACACGTCCTTTTGTCCTAATTAGGCGTGACGGGTCAATCCTATTATGGGTAGGTCTCTACGGGTTTAATGGGTTGATGTGTTAAATTATCATCTCTAATTTTTTGTCTACTACTTATTACAACTTTATATAGGTTAGACTTGTGAACTTGCACAACGTGTTTAGAGGAGACCAGAAGTTTAAACTTAGGCATTTTATTACAAATATCACATGGTGAATTGTAATTCTCATATCAATTCGTAATTTTATACAATATAATTGATATATTGTACTTTATTTATGACATAATGTCTACATTCACCCGTGAATTTTGATATAAATGTACACTACAATTCTACCTGAAAAAAATCTAGTTTAATCTTAATAAAGTAGTTGAAAATTATGTGTTTCTATATTCATATCTATTATTAAAGAAAACTTTTCCCAAAAGCAAATAAAGATTCATATATAAAACTAATTATCCAAAAGAAAAAAATAAAAAATAAATTAAAAAACGTGTAACATAAAGTAATTACAATTTACGACAATTTATTAATATGAAAAAGAAGATAATGAAATTATTGTAAAAAAAAAAGGAAGATAATGAAAAAAAAAAAGAAAAAGAAAAGAAATAAGGGAGGGAGAGAGAGACGTGCATATGGGAGGTCACATGTGTAAATAATTATTAAAGAGAGAGAAAAACCAAAGTTGTCAATCTTGGATTTTGTGCCATAAAAGCTTTCCACTTTCGCTTCGTCGTCCTCAGCACTAATTTGAGAGCTTGTTTGAATCTTATTATTTTCTTAATTTATAATTATATCTACTATTGATTTAACAATTGTTCAATTATAAGCATATATTTTAAATCTTTTTACATTTTCATTACACATTCAACCTCTCTCATTATTATAATTTCTCCACATTCAGACAAATAATGAGAATCAAACAAGCTCTGAAACCATTTCTGCAGAAAAACTCAAAGCTTCATCTGAAACTTCACCAAAAAAAATGTGGAAAAGTTGGGTATGCATGTGCATCCCTGTAGCTCCGCCCCTGGTTGGGCTTGCAGCATTCTCTTAGAGCGTAGACTGGACTCTGATACCAACTAGTGCAGGCGGAAGTGTGACCGAACGAAATGGTTCAAATATAGTTCGTTGATTCTGCGAATAGCCGAATTATAATAACGTCAAACTATTAGTTGATTCATCAGAATACTGAATAATTGGAATAATTGAGAAACATCTCAATATTATAATTTCACAATCAAATCCACCACACTTCCTATGATGTAAACGATGACTTAAATAAGAAAAGAAAACCCTAACGTCATACTAATGGGCTGACTTAGAATAAAAGAAACATATAATGGGACTTCTGGAATATTCCTCCATAATTCTCTCAGGGGTCGAGAAGATTCACCCTCGAATCTTGACATAGAACTTTATCACTTAGGCCGCTGGTTGATCATCTCCAAAACCTCCATCTGTTGGGTCTGCAACGCAACCATACTTTTTGTCAACAAGTCGATCTGTTGACAAATCTAAACCATATCATTCCCACAGATCTGTCCGGTCAGAGACATCCTCTTGGAGCGCATACTGGGCTTTGATGCCAATTGATACAAGCAAAAGTGTGAACGAACGAAAGGGTTCAAATACAATTCGTTAATCCTGCGAATACCTGAATTGTGATAACGACATTCAACTATTCGTTGATTCATCAGAATACCGAATAATTGGAATAATTGTGAAACATCTCAATGTTATAATTTCATAATCAAATCCATCAACATTCTTATGATGTAAACAATGACTTAAATAAGAAAATAAAATCCTAACATCATACTAACGAGCTAGCTTGGAACAAAAGAAACATATAACGGGACTTTAGAATATTCCTTCATCATTCTCTCGGGGGTTGAGAAGATTCATCCCTGAATCTTGACGTAGAACTTTGTCCCTTAGGCCGCTGGCTGGTCATCTCCGACAACTCCATCTGTTGGGTCTGCAACGCAACCATACTTTTTGTCAACAAGTCACGGATCTGTTGATGTATTTGAACCATATCATTCTCACGATCTGTTGGGTCAGTGGCATCCTTTTGGAGCGTAGACTGGGCTCCGATAACAATTGATGTAGGCGGAAGTGTAAACGAACGAAAATATTCAAATATAATTCGTTGATTCTGCGAATACCCGAATTGTAATGACATTCAACTATCCGTTGATTCATCAAAATACTGAATAATTGGAATAATTGCGAAACATCTCAATGTTATAATTTCATAATTAAATCCACCACCCTTCTTGTGATGTAAATAACAACTTAAATAAGAAAATAAAATCCTAACACTATACTAATTGGCTGACTTGAAACAAAAGAAATTAACATATAATGGGTTTTCTGAAATATTCCTCCCATCAACATGTGTCGTCAAAACTGTACAATTATTACTTTCACTATAAATAAATTTGATTATATGTGATCCATTGATAAACAGGCTAGTAGTCGAATAACAATAATAATCTGATTAATATCCTGGGCGGTCTCAAATCGTTTTGGTTTAACAACTCTCAAGTCATATCATGTCTAGATAGCTCCTGCATATCCCGTCCATGTTTTCCTCCTATATTCTTTCATATTTTCCTCCGTCCATGTTTTCATTGAGCCCTTCTACATCTCATGAAAAGAAGGGTAGGTTTGGCTGTATTTTCTAATAAGAAAGATCTGTCTCTAACTTTGGAGACAGATCTGTCTCGGTGGCGCTGATTGAGGCACCATCTAGAATGCAGCCGCACCACAGGCCGTATGGCGAGGTGCGGGCGCACGCAGAAGAAACAACAATGCAAAATGATAACGAAGAATAACGGTACAATTGTAGAAAGAGACACTTTATTAATAAAGAAAATCTCACGTGGAAATACTTCTCAATGGTGGTTCCAGTATTATTTGGCCTGATCATGCTCCCTATTTTTCAAAGTATAGCAAACCCAAAGCAATGGAGGAATGTGTGGATTGCTAGCTATGAAAGTTTGCTGTTTTTTGCAGTGGCAGAGCCAGGATTTTATGTCAGCGCGATCATACTTTCAACGTTATGTTAAATTTCATTGTTACTATTTTATCGTACTATATCTCAACTCTCTAGTATTAATAAGAATAAAAGCTACATTTTGCATATCTACGATCATAACTTAAATAAGTGTACAAGTTAAGGACATTTTTTTTCTCTTTTAACACGAGTTAAAGAAATTTTTTCTATAAATTACACAAACTTTAATTTAAAAAAATAAATAAATATCAAAATTGAAAATAGTACATAAGTCAAATTTGTAAAGATAAGAAAAATAACCTTCAAAATTGAAAACTTCCTTAGCAATTGGGCCAAACAGTCTTCAGCCCATAACATCAACTTCACAAATTAGTAAGAGGAAATTAAAAGATATACACTTTATTATTATTATTATTATTATTATTATTATTATTATTATTATTATTATTATTATTATTATTATTATTATTATTATTATATCAATTATGTACTACTCACATAAAATAATTACTATTTTACCTTTTTAAATTATATTTATGCCACTCTATTTTTCTTTTCTTTTTTTTCGTTTTTTGCATTTCATAGCCTTTATTTATTTTTATTACTTTTTATAATAATTAAATTATTATTATTTTAAATTTTATTATCATTTTATATTTATTTATTACACTAGTTTCATCTATATATATATATATATATATATACACACACACACACACACAAACACACATACAAAATCCTAGTTGCATCCCAGCCCAACCGCCGCTGCCATCGTCACCACCACCGCCAATGCCACTACCACATCCACAACCTCTGCCCCTGTGTGCCCCACCACCACCTCCCTGTTGCTGCCAGTGTTGCAGCAGACCTGCCGCGCACCCCACCACCACAACCTATCGCCACCCTACCGCTGTATGTCTCACCACTAGCGCAGCGCACCTCACCACCAACGCGCTGTTGCCACGACTGTTGGCGGCAGTTGCGGCAGCGACTGCTGTGAATAGCAGCTGCGCACCTGCGACGATTGTTGTTAGCAGCAACGGCGCTGATGTGTGATGTCCGGAACATTTTTCGGTGGCTGAATTTTCATTCTCATTTTGGCCTTTTTTTTTTCTTCTTTTGAATTTTCATCCTCATTTCCAGCGGCGGTAACCTAGTTGGTTATTTTATATTTTCCTTTTTTTTTCATTTTGTTACCACATACATTGGTTGTTACTATCTACCAATCACCTTTTTTTTTTGGATTTATTTTTCTATATTACCATTTTTTCAGGTTGTTACCATCTTCCATTTGAGCTTTTTCCCCCTATGTTACCATTTTCGTTTTCTTATTTTCGTACGTTTTATCATTTTATTATCATTTATTGGACTTGTTACCATCTCAATGTTGTTATTTTTTTTCCTTTTTTTTTTTTTTTTTTTGTAAGCAGTAGCTTCGGCTACACTAAACGCACCTATTTTTTTATTTATGAATTTACTACTTTTTTAATTGTTAATATGATATTTATCTGGGTGGTAACATTTGTTTTATGAATGGTAACATTGTTACTGGGTTTGTGACGTGGCGGTGTTAGTAGTTGACGGCGGTCCCGAGTTAAAACTGTTGCAGGCGGTGACTATTTTTTATTGAAAAAATTTATATTTAAGTAATTATTATTATAATTATAATTTATAAAAAGTAATAGTTAATAATGAATTGAATTTTAATAAAAAATTGGTTTAGGGTAGTTTTGAAATAGAAAATAGTATTTTTGCAATTACTTTCAATCTAAAGGTATTTTTTAAATACTATTACAAAGAGTGATTTTTATGTAAAGAAGCTAATTAGTAAAGAAAACAAAATAAGGACACTCATGTAATTTCACATAAAATCATCATCTTCCTCCTTATCCTGACTTTTCTGTGTGAATCCATGGTGGCCGAAAGCTTTCAAGCCCTGAAAAATTTCCTCCCAATCCAGTGTGACGACCGCACTGGTCCTATGATAGCTCCGTCTCTGGTTTTGCGTTGGCTCATTTCTATCTTCTCACGCGTCTGTTGCTTATCTGCTCTGATATATTTGTCTTTTTGTTTGTTTGCCCGTTATTTGTGGGCTGGCCCACTTTGCTATTATTATTAGTGGTAGTTAACCGAAACCCACCCATTAACCATTATAATTTGATTAATATTTTCAATTATAACTATTTTGGTTTTTGTAGTAGTTATTGAAAACAAATTGCAAAAATACTTATATTAATAATATTTTGGAAAAACTAAAATAAAAAACCAGAAAGCATTAAATAAAACAAAAAATAATAATAATAATTAATGCATATGCCAAAAATAAGACTCATACATTAATTAAACCTTCATCATTCTCTTTCATTTCTAATTATCATCAATTACAACCGTCATCTTCTATTTCCTCAAACACCGCGTCGACTTATTTAACACTAAGAGTAGAATCAAAGGAGGAAAAACTTCTATTCTTCAAATTATTACATATAATCTGCTTTTTCATTCCTTTTTCGACTCATGTAATTTACTACATTACTATGTAATTTATTACACATTACATTGTATCACCATTCATGATATATTGTTGATACATTGTGTCATTCTTTTTCCGACCCATGTAATTTACTATATTACTATGTAATTTATTACACAATATACATTACCATGTAATTTATTACATATTACAATGTGTTATCGTTTATGATATATTGTTGATACGTTGTGTCATTTTTTTCGACCCATGTAATTTACTATATTATCATGTAATTTAATAAACATACTAAAAATAAGACTCATACCTTAATTAAAACTTTCTCATTCTCTTTCATTAAAAAAAAATAAATGCAAATACTAAAAATAAGACTCCCATCTTAATTAAAACTCTCTCATTCTCTTTCATCTCTAATTATCGTAAGTTACAACCGTGCTCTCCCATCTCTTCAAACACCACGTCGACTTTAACACCAAGAGCAAAATCGAAAAAGGAAAAACTTCTATTCTTCGAATTATTACATATAATCTGTTTTTTCATTACTTTTTTGACTCATGTAATTCACTACATTATTATGTAATTTATTACACATTATATTATGTCATCGTTCATGATAAATTGTTGATACATTGTGTCATTCTTTTTTTGACTCATGTAATTTACTACATTATCATGTAATTTATTACACAATGTATATTAACGTGTAATTTATTACACATTACATTGTATCATCGTTTATGATATATTGTTAATGCATTGTGTCATTCTTGTTTCAACCTGTGTAATTTACTATATTACCATGTAATTTATTACACATTACATTGTATAATTTATTATACATTGCATTACCAAGTATTTACACCATTGAACTAAGAAATTCCCGACGCCATGGCCAACGTTACCAAGCTTGGGAGCTTCTCGATTCACGCCCCAAAATCCAAAGGAGGAAGAATTAGGAGAGAGACGAAACCTTCAAATTAAGGATTATTATACACAAATATACACAAATAGGTGGTTGCAAGGATAGAGACAAAAATAATAATAATAATAATAATAATAATAATAATAATAATAATAATAATAATAATAATAATAATAATAATAATAATGGCGTTGAAGTCGACGTCGTGCGATACTCTTCCCTCGATTGTTCGTATGAAATTATTAGAAGTCATGTAATTTATTACACATTACATTGTGTAATTTATTATACATTACATTACCAAGCACTTACACCATTGAACTAAAACATTCCTGACACAATTACCAACATTACCAAGCTTGGGAGCTTCTCGATTCACGCCGCAGAATCCAAACGAGGAAGAATCATGAGAGAGGCGAAACCTTCAAATTAGGGATTATTTTACACAAACATACACAAATGGACGGTTACAAGGATATAGACAATAATAATAATAAATGGCGTTGAAGTCGACATGGTGCGATACTTTTCCCCCGATTGTTCGTAAGAAATTATTAGAAGTTTTTCCTCCTTCGATTCTGCTCTTGGTGTCAGAATTGACGTGGTGTTTGAGGAGATGGAGAGGACGGTTGTAACTGATGATAATTTGAGATGAAAGAGAATGTGAGAGTTTTAATTAAGGTAGGAGTCTTATTTTTAGTATTTGCATTGATATATATATATATATATATATATTGGTAATTTGTTTAATGTTTTCTTTTTTTTTTTAATTTTTTCCAAAATATTATTAATGTAAGTATTTTTGCAATTTGTTTTCAATAACTACTACAAAGACCAAAATAGTTACAATTGAGAGTATTTATCCAATTTTTTATGTTACTACTTATATGTAAAATTCCTTTATTATTACTAGATTTCTCATTCTTGTACAGGGAGAACAACATCAATAAAAAATCTGAACAGTGTCATATTAAAATCTAAATACTTAGGCACAATCAAAATGGTAGCAAAGTAATAATGAGTAGTACACATGTTACAACAATTAGATATGATAAATATTTGATATGATAAAATCCTTAAATAAACACTCACAAAATTAATAATGAGTGGTATGCATGCTATAACAATTAGATCTGAATATTTCAAATTAAAGGATAAGATCGACAATCTCTAACCCAAAAAAAAAAAAAAATAATAATAATAATAATAATAATAAAACACAGAGTAAAAATTAGGTTAATTATATTTACACCACTATTTTTACTAAATACATCACATTTTTATTAATGTGAGCATCTATACTCTTTGTTCCGTATAATATTTATGCCCTCTAAAAGTTTTTGCTACATATTTTCTTGAATCTTTGATTTAATTATTCTCTCATACAATTAGTGATCGGACATATTTAAAAATTTTGTTTTGTTAAAATTGTATAAAAATACTTAATTGTATATTATTAGATATGCTTTTTTTTTTGTTTGTTTAAAAATTTTAACGGCGGGAATTAGTTAAATTTTTTTTCTTCAGAATATCTTTCGAAACAAAATGTCATGATAATAAAATATTAAAAATAAAAAAATGATAGAAATAAGTAAATAATTTAAAAGATTTAAAAACATAAAAGATGTTGATTACAATTAAATTGTAGTGTAGTTAGTAAAAATGTAGTGTCAATATAACCGCCACATAAATTATCACATTATTACTGTAAGTCAGCCAAAAAAAAAAATAAAATTGACGTATTTATTTATTTATTTATTTTTACAAATAGCACAACTCTTAAATTCCATATAGCGGAAATTGAGGTTGGGGGACGATGAGTGTGCGGCTAAAATCACCACAGAAATTGAACACTAACATTGGCTGAGATAAATTAGCCAATTACATAAATGATGGCCAAACAGAACCCAATTGATTCAACAAAATCACATAGAAAAGGAAAGCTTTTTTCTCAAAAAGCTTTATCCAATATGGACTACGAGATTTCTTGGTGGTGGTGATGATGAGAATCAAACAACTCATTGAGTTTGACCTTCTCTGAATACTCGCAACTTCCCAAGAGATTTCTGCAACTATATGGAGTTGCTTGCTGAAGTTTTTAGCAAAAGCACGCACAGGCAACTGCTGTTGAAAAGGGCTGGAATTTGTATGGAACCGTCACTCGTCAGCAAAAAGAGAGGGTCAACCACCCTTCAGAAACATCCCAACTCTTTTTTGCCTCATCATGAGTTGGGATTTTTTGACATAAAATTGAAATTAATTAGTTAGGAAATGAAAAAAAAAAAAAAATCTAAGTACATGCTATTGGGAGGCAGAAATACATGCTATTAGTACCACAAGATAAATACATGGTCACAAAATGTATGTTACAACTACCACTAGTAAGTTGTCAATAATGAGTATGGATTATCCCAGTTCAGTCCATTTGCAATTTTCTTGACTTTCACCAGTATATCTTTGTCATCTTGGATAATCACACTTCTTTTTTGCCATAAAATCCTATTCTAGCATAATATCTTCCATATTACAATTGCATTAGAAACAACGCGGAAGAATCTTAAGTTGCTACAAATGGATGTCTGTTCTTATATATTTGGCAGAGATCACCTATTCAAAAATCGTCCTAGAAAAACTGATATAGATACTTGAGATAACGTCCTATTAATATAGAAGGAAAAGTGAGAACATGCCTCATGCCAGCCAAAATTGATATAATCACTATCTGAAAAGCCTCGACTTGAAAAAATCAAGAGTGAATAATGTAATATTTGAAGGGAGACGTACAGTTGCCTCCTTTGCGTCTGCGTGACATCAACTACAAAAACAGCAAGAGCAAAAACACAAATGAACCATGGGAAACCTTTCGATATTCAACTGAGAAACTACAAAGTTCATTCCCTCTTAACAATAATTCTCTAGTTGCCAATGAGGTCTTAGCCCATTTGGTTAGGAGGTTAAAGTCGAGGCCCTGGACGTAGAGGTTTCCAGTTCGATTCCCTTCATATGAGAGTTTATCAACATTTTATATGTAGTTTGTAATCTTTTGTATAGGAGTTTGATTTCGTTTAGATTATTGATTTCTGTGCGCTGTGTTTCAGTAGTATATATATCTTTATGTATTTATACTGTCATGATACAGATTGAAATTGTACTTCAACAAAAAAAAAAAAAAGAAAAAAACTCTTTTGTTAAGTTGAATTGTATATAAATAGCATAAATTCTCTCTTGTTAAAAAAATTTTGGTAGAGGATAACCATGCTTGCCTTTGGATCATCTCTTTTATATTTTCTTCCGGCAAGAGTAAAATCCTCTTGAGTAAAATCCACTCGAAAAATTTATTGATGAAGAAATTAAATTAGCTATCTATCTGATAGGTACAGGGAATGAAGACTGAAGTTATAAACATTGAGTGCGTGTACAGAATAGCCACTTAGTTTGTATCACACGTGTCTTGTGTTCATTGGGTTTCCTTATTCTTTAGTTGAGATATTAGTTGAGTAACTGCATAGATTTATACCGGTTGAATAATTGAATTCCATTGATTCTTCTCGCTCTCTCTAGTTCGATCCCTGAACTTGTACATAGTATCATAGCACCATTGATCGATTGAATCATGGCAACTGGAGGTAATCGAGAGGGAACTGGGATGAATTACGCAGAGGCTATTGGCTTGAACATGAATCTGAGAAATCAGGGAGGAGTTCGCGACGCAGAGGGTATTGCGAACAACGGCAGTCTAAGGTGAAATTACGATGGAGATCCGCTAAATCTACAAAACTCAAACCATCCGGGAATGATTCTTGTCATGATTCCCCTTACCAGCAGCAATTATATGAGTTGGAGCCATTCTATGAATATGGCGCTCGGTGCGAAGGTGAAATTAGGATTTGTCAAGGGAAAATGTGTAACGCCAACTGAAGATTCACCGAGCTCTGACCAGTGGAAGCGAGTGGATTGTATGGTGAGATCGTGGATCCTCAATTCGATTTCCAGAGACATTGTTGATGCGTTCCTGTTCACCAACACAACTAGTAACCTATGGTCGGAATTGAAAGAAAGATTCGGTGAGAGCAACGGTCCCCTTCTCTACCAGCTGCAGCGAGAAATGTGCAGCATATCACAAGGCAATGAATCTTTTGTTGTTTATTTTACTAAACTTAAAAAGCTATGGGATGAACATGCCTGTATGTCGAATATTTCTGTGTATACTTGTCGTGCTACGAAAGAAATGGCTGAGTTGGACCTGAATGGCAAACTAATACAGTATCTTATGGGATTAAATGAAACTTATGATCAGATAAGAAACCAAATCTTAGTCATGGAGCCATTACCAACTACTAATAGGGCGTATTCTTTGGTGTTGAGGGTTGAAAAACAGAGAATTGTAAAACAAGAGTTTCCAGATGCTACTGAAAATGCAGCAATGATGATGAGGTATCAAGGAGGGAATAGAGGAGGCGCTGGTAGAAGAGGAACTGGAAAATAAAGGAAGAGGAAGTGGACAATATAGCAAAGAAAAGAAAGCTAATCAGTACTGTGACCATTGTAAGGCGTGTGGTCACCTGATTGATGATTGTTTTAAAATTCATGGATATCCGGAATGGTATCTATGTAACGTCCTGAATTTGAAAGTTATTAGGTTCGCTAGTTTGACTTTTCTTGTTAACTTTTTAAAATAACAAACTGTGAAACAAAACAAAATTCAATAAAACAAGTTTTTTACGAGTGTGAAAGATAACCATAGAATTTCAATCATTAACGATTGTAACAAAATAAGTGAAGGTCTCAAATATTTTCTCCATGATTAACAGACAATTTTCAAAAGATTAATTTTTCAAAACATAATTTAATTGTGGCCACCGCTCGTCATTCTACCATCGGCTCTGAAACTTGAAATTTATTAGATTGAAAAGAATAAGTATTTTAAATACTCAGTAGACCCCGAGCACCATTTACATTCATATCACAAAAATACATACAACCATGCAAACTAACATGTTTTTTAATAAGTACGAAATTCATATGTCTTCTAATAGGCTAATATCATAAAGCACGTCTTAATAGGCGAGACCTTTTAATATGCTCATATAACACTTATGTCTTTTAATAGGCAATAATATAAATTCACATCAATCATGCATATCACTATAATATGAACTAAATAAGTGCACATGTTTAAGAAAATAAAATTTTTAAATAAAGCAGTCTACCTTGTGATATTTCAGGTCGAGTACTAAATTCTTGAAAAATAAGTTTCTCAACTATCCAAGTGCTCCGTCTAGCCAATAAAGGAAATTAATTGGGGTTAGAATTCCTAATTTAAATTTCTATGGTATAATTAAATATTTAGAGACTAAATTAAATATTTATAAAAGTTAAAGGACTTTAATTTAATATATTTAAATAGTTTGAGGGTCAATTTAATTTGAATTAAAGGTTTAAAGACTTGTGTTATTAGAATTTAAAGCTTTAAAGACTAAATATATAAAATTTAAAATTTAAAGTTTAGGGATTAATTATGTAAAATTTGAAAGTTTGGGGTCGAAATTTATTATTTAAAATGTTTGGGGACCAATTTTGATTTAAGTAATAACTTTAGGGTCGGATTTAATGACTAGGAAATGTCTTGGGTCAAGGCTAGAGTTGACTATTAGTTTAGGGCTTATTTATATGTTGTTAAATATTTTAGGGACCAAAGTGAAATAACCATTGAGTAACAATTTAGATCTAATATTTCTTGGTTAAAACCCAAAGAAGAAACAAAGAGTTGCTCGAGATGGAGGGGGTCGGTTCTTGAGCTCAAAATTCGGCCAAACTTCGGCGAATCAAAGAAGAAATAGGTGGAAAATATAGCCCTCGACGAGCTCTACCCTTAGATATAGATTTTTGAAGGCATAGTAGTGGTTTTGGGCGAAGGGGTGCGACGGTCAAGGCGTTTTTCTGGAGAGCATGGTGGGTTTCCGGCCAAAGTGAAGGTACTATTGTGTCCTCGTAGTGAGAGGAAGCTATAAACACCAATTTTGCAAAGTTTGGTGAAAGATTGAAGATGGACCAAAAATAGAGTTGCTCGGTTTCAACCGAGCAACACTGTTTTTGCAATTTCATTATTACTTTCATTTTCATTTTTATTTTTGATGTTAATGGTTGAGGAAGATGATGATTTCCACAATGTATGTATGAAGTGTTTTCATTGTTTGATGAGTAGTATTCATTTAGCATGACTAATAGCATGAACATGATGTGGTAAGTGGTGATCTTTAGTACAAAAATAGGAGTAATGGAAGGAATTATTTGCACCTGATTTTCCTTGTCTTGAGTTGAAGGATGTTGGAAGTTTTTGAATAGGTCCTTAGATGTTGTTAATACTTGAAGCTTGTGAATATTTTCGTGTAAAAAAAAAAAAAATAGGAGTCATAAGCTTGAGAATAGAGGTGGAGAAGGAGTAGCATTGGAGTAGCAGTGGAGAAGAGAAAAATTATCTGATTTCTTCTTGTCTTGGTCTCAAATGAATGAAAAGGTTGATTGTGGTATTTATATAGAGTGTAAATGGAAAAGGATTGGGACTAAAGTGTAGGTTCTTGGAAAGTTTTGGCAACATAGATTGTTTGATTGGTATGAATGAAGTTTCATTCGTTGATTGGAATTAATTCGGTAATTTTGAATTATTGAACCGAACTTGGATTTGTTGTTAAAACAAAATTTTTCCATTCTCATAATATTATTTCATTTGGTTTAAATGGGCGCATCATCAAAGTATGACTATTCAAACCTATTTGGACAAGTCATAGCGACACGTGGATTAAAATAAAAATTTTTAGGTTCTAAAAATTTTCAGTCGCTACAATTTGGCTCTAAAAGGAGCAAAGAAAGGCTGGTACAACTCATAGGGCAACAGAAAATTTGGCTAATACTCCTCTTAGTTTTGAGGAAGGAAGCACTAGCACCAACAACAACCTGGGCCTACAAAACACAGACACAGCAAGCTTGATTCAGCAGGAAGTTGCTAAGTACTTGACGATCTCAAAGTGGAAACAGCTAGCAGGTGAATTTCCCGCTCTTTGCAGACTTTGCAGGTATGAAAACCATAGAAAATACTCAGTATACATTAGCTATGCTTCATCAACTAGGGGCTGGAACTGGGATACTTGACACAGGAGCTAGTATCCATATGTGCATAGATCGAACCTCTTATCTAAACCTAAACTAGTACATGTGCATACACCAATTTACTTACCTGATGGCACAATTAAAACAGTCACACACATAGGTCAAATCCATTTAAACAAAGGATTGTGCCAGGAATATACCTTATATGTCCCTGGTTTTAAATTTAACCTCCTATCAGTTACAAAACTAGCTGAAACTGCCCAATTGAAATTCACTCTACCCAATTGAAATTCACTTTCTACCCCAAATATTGCCTTGTGCAGGACCTACAGACTGGTTAGACATTAGCTTTGGGAAGGATGATTGGGAAACTCTATCTTCTTGATCAATCCTGCCTAAACACCAAAGCAGCCAGTATTTCTCTTGTTCCCAATAAATGTAACCCTTTTATTTCGTATACTACAAACTGTAATAATACTGTGCAAGAGTGGTACAGTAAGTTAGGCCAAACATCCATTACTGTAATGCAACATTTGGATTTTCTTAGACCTTTTCATATTGATCTGAATGCTTTGCAAGAATGTGGTATTTGCCGTAAAGCCAAACATTCCAGATTGTCTTTTCCTATTACTTCTACTCATACCAATGATGTTTCTGAATTATTGCACTTGGATGTCTGGGGTTCTTACAAGCAGACTTCTTTAACTAGAACTCCATATTTGTTGACCATCGTTGAGGATTATAGTAGATCAACATGGACATATTTGTTAGCACATAAGAGTCACGTGCCTCAGTTCTTGTATAATTTCCTAAAAATTGTGGAGACTCAATTTGGGAAGAAAGTTAAGTATCTCAGGAGTGCTAATGGTACTGAATTCACAAATAAAGAATGCCAAGAATTATTTTTGAATCTGGGAATTATACACCAAAAATCATGCATTTACACACCCCAACAAAATAGGGTGGTAGAAAGAAAGCATAGGCGCTTGTTGTAAATTGCTCGAGCCTTAATGTTTTTAAGCCAAATGCCAATTAAATTTTGGCCATATTCTAATCTCAAGGAAACTCACCTCATTAACAGATTACCTAGTTAAATACTAATCTGGAAATTACCCTTCGAGATCTTTCATAAAGCCAAACCAGATTACACCATTTTAAAACCTTTTGGTTGTTTGAGCTATGCCACAAACACTAAACTAATCAAAGACAAATTTGAGACAAGGGCATATAAATGTGTATTTGTTGGTTTTGTTCCAGGATAGAAGGCATATAGATTGTACAATCTTGACACACACAAATTGCTTATCTCCAGAGATGTTATTTTCCATGAAAAATCCTCTCCATATCAAAGATTCATTACCAGATCAAGAGCAAACCCCTTACCATTTGATACCAGCCAATGTTCCTTTACCTGATTCAGATTCCCATTACCTTATCCACCTCCGATAACTCTTCCCCCTTAGCCTTCTTTACATGTACAACAGCACCAGAACCAGATTCATATGCCAGAAACAGAACCAGTCTTGGATACAGACCGTTGACACAGATATTGATGATGCAACAGAGTTTAACACTGAAACTGAGGCACCTATACAAGGGTCACTTAGACGGAGTTCTAGAATCAAAACCAGACCTCTTCACTTACAAGATTTTGTTACCACTCTACCCCCTATTCATCCTTACTCTCAGGCTAATGTCTCCCTCACTACCACAAATACATCTTATAGTTCCCAGTATACTCCACCTACCTTTCCGTATTATATTTCACGACTTTTCCATCATGCATACATTACTTTTTTAGCAAATGTGTCAAGTGGCCAAGAACCAACTTCCTACAATCAGGCTAGTAAAGATGCAACCTGGGTACAAGCAATGCAAAGTGAATTGGATGCCTTAATGAAGAACGAGACCTGGGAGTTGACAGATCTGCCACCAAACAAGATTGCTATTAGGTCAAAATGGGTGTATAAGATCAAAAGGCCTCCAGATGGTACCGTGGACAGATACAAGGCCAGATTGGTGGCTAAAGGACATCATCAAGTAGAAAGCATTGATTACACCGATAGTTTTCCCCTGCAGCTAAATTGGTAATAGTTAGACTCTTAATTGCCATAGCTACTGCAAGGTCTTGGCCCCTTCATCAATTGGATATTAACAACGCCTTCCTCCGTGGTTACCTTAATGAGGAAGTCTACATGATCCTACCAGAAGGGTATAAACAAGCTAGCTCTAATCAGGTATTCAAAGTGAAACGCAGTCTTTATGGTCTTAAACAAGCTTCCCAACAGTGGAACAGAAGTGATAAATTACATGCTTTTGGTTTTGTTTAATCCCCGCATGACCGTTGTCTTTTTGTGAAAGAGTCTTCGAATGGTTTTTTGGCACTCTTATTCTATGTTGATGATGTATTGCTCACTGGTAACAATGAGGAACATATCAAAGAAGTGAAGGATTATTTACACCAGCTTTTACTATAAAAGATATGGGGTCTGCTAAATATTTCTTGGGGCTGGAAATTGCTTGAAATGATACAGGGGTTTATCTTAATCAACAAAAATATATTTTGGATATCTTGAATGATAGCGGCTTACTTGGTGCAAAACCTATACTCACACCTTTGCCTAAGGGATTGAAGTTATGTGTCAGCATGGGAATAGCACTTGCTGAACCAGATAGGTATAGAAGGGTGGTAGGTCGATTGTTATACCTTAACATGACTAGACCAGGCATAACTTTTGCTGTCCAGCAACTTAGTCAATATGTACATGTCCCTTGTCATGGTCATTGGAATGCAGTGATACACCTGTTAAAGTATTTGAAGGGGATACCTTCAAAAGGCCTTTTTTATCCATCAACTAATAATTTTCAGCTTCAAGGTTTCTGTGATTCAGATTGAGCTTTTTGTCTTAATACTCGGAAATCCATTATGGGGTATTGTGTCTATCTCGGTGAAGCTTTGGTCAGTTGGAAGACTAAAAAGCAAGCAACCATTTCTCGTTCCTCGGTTGAGGCTGAATATCGCAGCCTTTCCACCAATGTCTGTGAGTTGCAGTGGATTACATACATCTTACAGTTCCTTAAATTCCATTATCCTTGCCAATCCCACTCTGGTGTGATAAAAGGGCAACTCTTGTTGTTGCTAATCCAGTTTTTCACGAAAGAAAGAAGCATCTCGAGATCGATTGTCATCTTGTACGTGATAAATACAAAGATGGTTTTGTTCTCCCTCAGCTTTTACCTACCAAGCTTCAACGTGCCGATATTTTCCCAAAAGCTTTGGCTTCCCCCCAGTTCAATTTGCTCCTTTCCAAGTTGGGGTTGATTGATCTTCATCAATCCTCTTCCAACTTGAGGGGGCCTGTCAGAATAGTCAATTAGTTTGTATCACACGTCTTGTGTTTATTGAGTTTCCTTATTCCTTAGTTGAGATATTAGTTGAGTAACTGTATAGATTTACACAGAGTGAATAATTGAATTCCATTGATTCTTCTCGCTCTCCCTCTAGTTCGATCCCTGAACTTGTACGTGCCTTCTACCAATTTGTACACTCAAGGAAGTTTCCCAATGCCTTTCTGTTATCTCCATTGTAACTGAAATATGTTGCGTACAACCCAACACGTAGCTGAACTTGGAATAAATTCAAAGAGCAAGTTTCATCTTCATCAAATCCAAAGCCATTAAAATCAACCTTGAAATTTTGAAAGTTCAAATAATTATACTTCTTTGCATGTTTTTATTTTAAAACCTTTTTACTAAATAAACAAATTAAACCAAACATTTGAATTGGAATTATATTGTAACTAATCAAATAAGTCGTGATAGAAAACTCTTAGATTACATTAAACAAACTAAAAGCAATGGCAAGAATAGATTACATCAAAGAAACCATGCCACAACAACTATCATATTAGTATTACATTAAATACATTGAAAACAATAATGCAAGAACATAAAACAAATTTTCAATAGAAACAACAATGAATAATCATTTTTAATCTACAACATAAAATGAATATAAACAATGGCGGAGCCAGCACACAAAAGTGGGGTGTGTCGAATCGAAAACTCAAAAAAAGTTATATAAGCTCTAATTTTTCAAAATAGTAAACAAAGTCAACTCAAGTGCATTACAAAGTTTACAACTACTCAAAAGCTAGTACATTAGGCAAAAAGGTTAGTTGGACATGACGATTTTTTACTTTAACAAATTCATCAATAAGAGAGTCTATATCTCATCCATTTTTCTTAAGAGGTCAATCACATATTCTCCTCCTTTTTTCCTGGATCCACCCAATTTCAAAGGATGAATTTGAAGTGGATTGTTGGTTTTCATTCAGAGTAGAAAATTATTGGTTTTCAACTGCAAAAGAAGATTGTTGATTTCCAACTAAAGTAGATCATTGTTAATTTTCATTTTGTGTATTTCTTGCTGGCCCGCAGAAAGAATGCAATGTAGTTTTGCCTTTCATGCCAGGAGGTTGTTGTGTAGCCATAACTTCTTCTATGAAATGAAAATTAATAAAATCCATTAAAAAATTTATTAGCTTCCATCAAATTTAATTACTCCATGCCAAGCCCATTGACAAATTCCATGACAAATTACAAAATCTCAGTATTAGCTTCCGTTTTAGCTTTATTTATTAACACTAAAAAGTTCCAGAGTTTCAGTATTTAATTTCTAAGGAAGTAGAACTGTGACATCAATAGAGGCAAGTAGTCACTTACTCTCCAAATCCAAATAAATAAATTATAGTTCGATTAACTTGAAACTCTTCTAAGGAATTGGCATGATCACCAGACAGCAATTAGCAATACATTCCACAAATACAATCCACTTATCCACACATAAACCATTCCATTAACGTAGTCTCAAGTCTTAACAGTCAACCCTCAATAATAAAACCGTCAAAATCTCAAGATTATACTTCTCTCATAACTTCATTTACAAATTTAACTACTTATAAAGTTCAATTTTAGCAAGTACTATAAAATCTAGATTAGGGCAAAATCAATTTAGAAATTAGAGCTAGATGAAAACCTGATTAAAGCTAAAATCTAGATGAAGTGATGAACCTGTTGCCCTGAACCTCTCCGCCGACTGTCTTTGGCCGCCTAGGTCGAAACTTGAACGAACAATGGTGAATGGATGGAGCGCATGAGCAACAGACGAGACTCGAGAGCTTGAGCTTCTGCGGTACTGCCTCTGCTTCTGATTCTACTTCCTTCGTTCCATTAGCTGGGCTGGCCTTTCTATTACTTTTTTTTTTTGTTGAAGATACTTAAAAGGATTAATTAGAGGAAACATATAGTTTGGGCATTCTTTTAAAAACTTCAGTTGTGCATGCACTATTTTGGAAAAATCAGGTGTCCACCCTACCCCCACTCCACCCCACCCCACCCCACCCCACCCCACCCCCAACCCCAAC
>CAVNYN010239680.1:0-15080 GCA_963692815.1 Nyctanthes arbor-tristis | reverse complement strand
CGTGTGCTCTTCCGATCTTACAAATTTAACTACTTATAAAGTTCAATTTTAGCAAGTACTATAAAATCTAGATTAGGGCAAAATCAATTTAGAAATTAGAGCTAGATGAAAACCTGATTAAAGCTAAAATCTAGATGAAGTGATGAACCTGTTGCCCTGAACCTCTCCGCCGACTGTCTTTGGCCGCCTAGGTCGAAACTTGAACGAACAATGGTGAATAGATGGAGCGCATGAGCAACAGACGAGACTCGAGAGCTTGAGCTTCTGCGGTACTGCCTCTGCTTCTGATTCTACTTCCTTCGTTCCATTAGCTGGGCTGGCCTTTCTATTACTTTTTTTTTTTTTTTTTTGTTGAAGATACTTAAAAGGATTAATTAGAGGAAACATATAGTTTGGGCATTCTTTTAAAAACTTCAGTTGTGCATGCGCTATTTTGGAAAAATCAGGTGTCCACCCCACCCCCAACCCCAACACTTTCTCTCACTTAGTAATTACTCTTCGACCACCGTGTCATTCTCCTCTTATCCGGTCGTCATCGCCAGTCTCTGCCATTATTGCGATTTGAAAATCGCGTCTAAAATTGGCGCCACTGTGCTTATCCTCCACTTTACTGCCACCGTCGCCCCTTCTGTAACATCGCCAGTTTCATCCTCCTTTTCTCCCGCCGCCATTGCCAGTCTCTATCATTATCGCGATTTGAAATCTCGTCTGAAATTCGCGATTTGGAGTTTGCTTGTTTTGTTCATCTGATTTAGTCGATGGTGGGTAGGATTGGATGTGAGTCGCGGTGGTCGTGGTGATGACTCGATGGTGGGTGGGATGGGATGTGGTGGTCGCTGCGATTGTGTTGTTGTGACTCGATTGTTTCGCCAAGTTATTGTATCATTGTGACTCAGTGTTTTAGGGGTTTTTTTGGTTGTGACTCAGTGTTTTGATGAGTTGTTTTTGTTGTATATTTGCTAGTTGTTTTTATTGTGACTGGTGTTTTGGAGTTGTGTTTGATTTGACTCAGTGTTTTACGAGTAGTTTTTATTGTGATTCGGTGTTTTGGCAAGTTGTTTCTGTTGTGACGTGGTTTGGCGCGTTGTTTTCATTGTAACTCAGTGTTTTAGAGGTGTTTGATTTGACTTGATGTTTTGGCAAGTAGTTTTCGTTGTGACTCGGTGTTTTAGAGTTGTGTTTGATTTTGAATGTTTTTGTTGTGACTTGATGTTTTGGCGAGTTGTTTTTATTGTAACTCAGTGTTTTGGCAAATTGTTTTGGTGTGACTCGATGTTTTGGCGAGTTGTTTTGATGTGAATCAGTGTTTTTGGTGAGTTGTTTTTATGTGACTTGGTATTTCGACGAATTATAATTGTTGTGTTGTAAATTGTGATATCACAATGTAAAAATAGTTAAAACAACTGACTTTTTAAAAGAAATCATCATGTACCTTAATTTTAAAAGTGTGTAAAAAAACCTATGTATTTTTCAAGTTATCCCAACTTAAAAACCCAAATTATCTCATCCCATTTAGACCACTGAGCCCAATTTCAAAGTCCCTCGTGCCGGCCCTTCAAAAATTTTTTTTTTAATTTTTACTACAGCTTGGGCCAAGACAGGCTTGGGCCGCGGCCCAAGAAGGCCCCCCATCTCCGTGATTGAATATAAACACACACAAAACAAAAAATTACGATAATAATAACAATTAAACAACATGAAATCAAGAAAATTAAATATGTAGTGAATTTTGAGGGAAAAAGAAATAAAAGATTCGGCGAAACTCCCGAGTTAGGTGGGTGGCCGGGGCGGTACATTTGTTAAAAGGTTACGCAGGTATTTATTTTTCAAATTAAAAAAAAAAGGGGTGAAACAAATTAATTGCAAATTTTAAAATTTTTCCTAATTAAATTAAATTAAATTATTATTCAAACTAGACGAGTCTTGAGTGAAGTGATTTTTACTTTAAATTGATGATTGGCAAAATAACTATAGTAGTATAATATAAAAAACTAATAATTATATATTATTTTTATAAGTTAATTTGCATTCTTCTAATTACGCGTTACCCCCATGTCAACATCCCATTAGAACAAGTCAAATCATTAACATCTTATCTACACAACAACTAGCAACATATTGAAAATTTTCAAACATCAAAAAATGTTATTTTATGACACTATAAGCACGGACTCTACCTCTTTAGTGGACCAAGTAAAATAGGTAATTTTCTTTTATTGGTCAAGTCTGTGAGGCCGAAAAAAATACTATTATACACTGGTACTAGAACAGGATTTCTAACAACATGCAAAAATTATTCCAAATTTCATATTCTTGTTATCTATCATCCCATTGCAAGAGTTCCATGAAAACTAAATTACTCTTAAAATACACACTAATAACATTTAATTACTTAATTAATCTTTTTTTATTGCAAAAGATTCCGTAAGCCAAGTGATAAATGCAGATGAACCCAATGTAGCCATAATAAGGTTGAATCTTAAAATGTACCCCTTGTTGTTTTCTAGTGTCTTAAATATTCCTATATAAACTTCAACAAAAGTAACCAAATTATACTGCAAAATTAAAAAGCTCAAAAATGGCTGCCCTTACTCTTCACTCAGGCTATGGTTTAACATCAAGCAGAAAAATGGCCGGCCCTCCTCTTCACACGTGCGAAATTCAGCAGCCTCGTGCCATTCTAAGTAGGGTTCATATGCTTTTTCATGCAATAGCCATATCAGCCCTACTTTATTACAGAATCTCAAATCTTTTGCATGCAAGTGTACCTTTGTTTTCGTGGACATTTATTACGATCTCCGAGCTGATTTTCACTTTCGTTTGGGCGATGACTCAAGCCTTCCGGTGGCGGCCGGTGGTGCGGTCGGTGGTGCCGTTGAATCTTCCGAGGGACGAGAAGTTGCCCGGGGTGGATGTGTTTGTATGCACGGCGGATCCCACTAAGGAGCCGGTGTTGGAGGTGATGAACACAGTGATCTCGGCCATGGCGCTGGATTATCCGGCGGACAAACTCACAGTTTATCTTTCGGATGATGGTGGAGCCGTTGTTACACTATATGCCATTAAGGAGGCATGTGAATTTGCTAGGTCGTGGATTCCATTTTGTAGGAAGTATGAGATCAAAACGAGATGCCCTGAGGCTTATTTTTCGTCATTTGGTGAAGATGAACGCCTTTTTTGGAGCGGCGAATTCAAGGCCGATGAAGAAAATATTAAGGTAAGTACTGTCTGCGGTGATCGGTTTAATTTTCACACTGATAACATCGACCATAATAAATAAATTAAAATAAAATGTAACAAATTGAAGCGATATTAGTTCAAATTTAATTCTATCATTATTGAGTTTGGAGCGGAGTCAATATTTTATAGAATAAAATTAAATTAATCTATTATTATATATTGGTTCTTCTTTTCCAATGCAAGATTGGGTCCGGACCCTGCAAGATCAGCTGTGATTATTAAAATTATTAAGAAATGGACAAAATAGTACCAGCATATCATCTAGATAAAATGTTAGAATCGAACACGACACTGCACGAAAAAACACGTACATTAAATAATTTTAGATTCATTTTCAAAAGAAAAGAAAAATCAGCTGTTAATTTTCTTAGATCATCATGTTATTATTAATTAGTTTTACTATATGTAGTCAAAATATGAAATCTTCAAGAGAAATGTGGAAAAAGCCGTTGAGGTCGAGGCAGCTGTTCAACCTGATCGACCCTCACATGTTGAGGTATGTTAATTTTTATTAACTTGATCGAGTTATCACGCAAGTGAAATTTGTTGTGTATATTCTATTTTGTTTAAGAAAATGTCAAAATTAAGGATTCTTGACTGTATTGCAGGTTATCTATGATAGCAAGAAGAATGAAGGAATAGCGGATAAACATAAGATGCCTCTTCTTGTTTATGTATCTCGTGAGAGAAGGCCATCGCGACCTCATCGCTTCAAAGCCGGAGCCCTCAATTCTCTAGTATGCTCTACTCGATCTCTCTCTATTTGTCTCTATATCTAAGTTGAGACTAGGTGTGGCACGATGAAACATTAAACTTACTAGCATGGTCTGAAAAACAAGTTTTAAAAATTGGAACTCATCTTTGAAATATCTAAGAAATATACAATTAGATAGGGAAAAATGTCCAAAACATGTGGTCTGGTGTACCAAGTTCTGTAGTTCCAGATTAGTCAAACATGACACTTTTGCATGGAGATCCTAATCAACTGTTTGATGGGCCGTCTATGTATGCAAGTATCGCGGTCCTATTGGACTGGGAGTGCTGAACTCGGAATACTTGAGTACTAAAAATGTTCTACTAGTACTTTGTTATGTGCAAAATAATCTAACCCGATTAATGTTGATGCAGCTCCGAGTTTCCGGGATAATGAGCAATGCACCTTATGCCCTAGTATTAGATTGTGACATGTATTGCAATGATCCTTCGTCTGCCAAACAAGCAATGTGCTTCCATCTTGATCCCAAGATATCAGGCTCTCTCTCATATGCACAATTTCCTCAAATATTCTACAATGTGAGCAAGAATGACATTTATGATGGCCAAGCAAGATCTGCTTATAAGGTATAAAAAACAGCTTGAATTCCTGCACATTTGTACGGCTAAAATGTAGATTGTAAGCAGTTTCAATTTCGGGTTTTAGCAAGAATAATCACGTCTATGCTTGACTGTGATTTGTCTGTATAGACCAAGTATCAAGGCATGGATGGGATAAATGGTACTGTTTGTGCGGGCACGGGCTATTATATGAAGAAGAAGGCCTTGTTTGGTCGCCCCGGTCATGAAGGTTCTCCCATATGCATCTCTACTTGATTTTCATTAAAATCTTACAAACAAATGTTTGATATACAGTATTGTTGGACTCATAAGATACTCAGTTTTCTTTAAGTATTGTCAAGCATTGTCCAATCCACCTTAGCATCCCATTGAAAAATGCAATATATAGTAACTTTTGTTTTTGGACAGGTGAATTCCTTGATAATGAACCAGAGAAAACATTTGGTTTCTCTAGCAAGTTCATAACCTCACTAGAAGCACTAAATGGAAAGAAAGTTTTCAAAGCAAAGGAAGAAGATTCAATTTATGCAACTTTAGAAGAGGCAAAGAAACTTGCCTCCTGTGAATACGAAGAAAACACGAAATGGGGGAAAGAAGTAAGTATAACTCCCAAGCCTGAAGCTTCCCTGATTTACTCTTAATTTTTTTGAAGATAAAAAATTGAAGGAACTTTCTTTTAAATCTTTTTACAGATTGGTTATTCTTATGAATGTTTGCTCGAGAGCACTTTCACCGGTTATCTTTTGCACTGTAAAGGATGGAAATCAGTTTATCTTTACCCAAACAGGCCATGTTTTCTTGGTTGCACCACCATTGACATGAAGGATGCCCTGGTTCAACTCATGAAATGGGCTTCTGGTTTGGTTCAAGTAGGATTTTCAAGTTTCAGCCCACTTACTTATGGAGCGTCTAGAATGTCGATTCTTCAAAGTATGTGCTACGGATACTTTGCGTTTAGCCACTTATTCTCCATCGCCTGCCTCTTATACGGCATCGTCCCACAGCTGAGTTTCCTATTCGGAATTCCCCTGTATCCCAAGGTAGATTTTTATAGCCCTTACCGGCTTATTTTACTTTGAATTCGGCCATAAATTTACATAATTAAATCTAAGCCTTGTGACTACTCTTTCAGGTTACAGACCTCTGGTTTGCGGCATTCGCAGCAGTATTTGTATCATCCCTTGCTCAACATTTATATGAAGTCATTTCTAGTGGTGGCTCAATTAGGACCTGGTGGAACGAACAGAGAATTTGGATGATAAAATCCGTAACCGCTTGCTTATTTGGATGCCTCGACGTTTTAATGAAGCGGATAGGCGTAGCGAAAGCAAGTTTCAGGCTAACGAACAAAGCCGTTGATCAAGAAAAACTCGAAAAATACGAGAAGGGCAAGTTTGATTTCCAAGGTGCAAAAATGTTCATGGTACCCTTGTCACTGCTAGTTTTATTGAATCTGGGGTGCTTCATTGGTGGAGTTAAAGGGCTTCTTACAGAGAACAACATTGAAGAAATGTTTGGACAAGGTTTTCTGTCCCTTTATATTCTTGTCCTTAGTGTTCCAGTTCTTGAAGGACTGATCTCTAAAAGAGGCAAATAAAATAGTTGTATTTGTAGACGTAATTCCTATTCATATCAATAATATAATTTTGAGAAGTTTGGAATAAAATCCCAAATGACATAAGAAAATACATGCATTACTTTCACTTAGTAGAAGAAAACAAGAGACCCGAAATAGAAAATAATAGCACAGAGTGCAGCAGAAAGAAGGGTAACAGATGGTGCAACTCTCCCATCATCCTCTCTCAAGAACATCCCTTGAAAGAGGGGATAATGGATAATTATGCCGAACAGTGGGATGAAGATTTGTATAAGCATCGTGTTCGCTTGCTGAATATGGAAAATCTTCGTCAGTCCAATGATGAAAGCACCCAAATTTAGAATGTACAAGGTACACAGTGGGGCTAATAGCAGAACTGATGCTCGAAAATCGTAAATTCCTAGTTGATAACGTTTGGATTGTTCGTCGTCTACTACTTTGTTTGTCGGCAGAAAACTCGCTTCTCTTAAACCAATCCTTTCCAAAATACCATTCAAAGTTCCATACATGTAACAGGTAAGTAGCTTTATCATCCAAATCCTTTGCTCAATAGCCCATGTCCTTAACGAATGTCCAGTCGAGAAGATCTCTTGTATGTGTTTGAATTGAGATGACAGAAAGAGGAACAAATACACGACGAAAAATGGATTTGATACCTTTAAAATGAAGGAATAAGTATTAGTACACTCCAAATCAGAAACAAATTTTCAAAAATTGTGAAGTATAAATACTGATATGAATGCATCGAAACGCACCTCAGGATAGAGAGGAATGCCGCGAAGTAGACAGAGCTGAGGAACAATGGCTAAACAGTGAAGTGGCAAGGAGCTGAAGGGATCATAGGCAAGTTCTGCATAACAAATGCTTTGAAGAGTCCACATTCTCAAGTTCCCGTAGAGAAGAGGAGAAAACCTCGAGAGAGCAACTTCCACCAACCCAGCTGACCATCGAGTGTATTGAACAAAAATCTCGCTGAGATTTGTCGTGGCTGCGCCCAGAAAACATGGCCTTTCGGGATTCAAATAGACAGAGATCCAGCCCTTGGAATGTAAATTGAAGCCAGTAAAGTAGTCTTCCAAAACAGATAAATATCTGAATCCCACCTGCTCATAATGCACCAACAGTTGTTTACCTAAATAATAATATTTTATATTCTGTTTGATAAATAGAAATTTTGAAATTTTGTTCTTGCCTCTTTGCCCCATTCTGTGTTATTATCATAAGTACAAGATGCCAGAATTTTGATTTCATTCTGCAATACACCACAAAACTCTCCATCCTTCAACAATGCGTTCGGTTTGTAATCTCGTTGAAGTGATTTGATGAACTGGCTCGACTGACCAAAGTACATTTTTAGCTGAACAAGATCAAAATCTGCAGATAGAATAAACAAGAATGATATCTAACTTGTAAGAAAACTTCGAAGTCAATCTCATCAAAGTAGAAATTGTGTACCGTCTTCTTGAATGCTGAAAATTCCATTGAGTGCTTCCCTCTTTATGTAAAATCCAGTACCAGATAAAATAGGTCCTCTGAGCCCATCCAGACCTTCCCATTTCAGCTTAAGAATTTCGACACCAAAGATAAGTTAGTTTAATTGATAGAGAAAAATATCATAAGCACAATGCTGTAATGAAGTGTAAAGTTATTGTTATAATACCCAAACAAATCTCAGCTGGCTGTCATAGATGTCGGTTTCACTGACATTGTGGAATTCCTGTGGGAACTGAACAAAGGCAAGATTTCGGCTTGTTTTGGAATCAAGAAAGAAACACATTGCTTGGCGGGAAGATGATGGATCATTGCAGTACACGTCGCAATCCAAGACTAGTATGTATGGAGAATTGCTGATCAAACTGGATACCCGAAGCTGCAAATTGTACACGAATGATCAAATCTTTGAAGATGAGAAGAAAAAAACAAGTGCCCTCGCAAACATGAGGGTTACAAGTTATTTAGAGAAAGATCGTTTACAAGGACGTTGAGAGCGCCAGCCTTGAAACGATGTGGATGAGACGGCCTTTTTTCACGAGCAACGTAAACAAGGAGAGGCATCTCTGTTTCATGTGAATCCACTACGCAAGCTGCGTCATTAATCACCTGTCAGGAAGATTTTCATGAGTAAGAACAATTTGCTAACCATATATCTACTAACTTTGTTTCAGTCTTGTCTAATACTGTGTATCCATCACCACCGAGGACAAAATAAAAATGCAGTGGATTGACAAATAATTCGAGATAAATTCTCAAGTGATCAGTGAGAGATTCTTTGCTAAGACGGCTGCACAACCTAACCTATGTGACCTAGAAAAGATTACCTCGAGATATTGTGCGCCCATCATTCCCGTTTAGTGAGATGAGGCAAAATGGGGATCCAAGACACTTCATTATTTATGGGGACGAGTCATTCAAAATCCAGTCAGTGGCTCCTTTCCGAATCACCGTCCTATTAAAGACTTTCTTCTCTAGAACTATAGTTGATGTGTCTTGATTAGTTTAACGAAAATACCAAAGAGTATAAACATCAATACAAACCTTAATTACAGGATCATGATCTCCGCTAGTAAAACAAGTTGTCTCTTCGATAATCTTCATTATACGACGCTTAAACTCTTCGTACTTCTTCTGCACCACAAATGCCTCGATATTTCAGCAGCCAAATGAGAAGAATGTTTAAAACATAGTAAATGTTTATGTCACAAACCTCAATTTTCCTCTTCTCTGCAATGAACTCAGTGCTGCTAAACTTTCCATTTCCATCATAACTTTCTTCTCCTGAAAAATAAGCCTCGGGGCTCCTCGTCTTCACCTCGTACTTCCTGCAGAAGGGAATCCACCACTTGGAGAATTTCCAGGCTTCTTGAACTGCCTGGAGAGTCACAGAAGAACCCCCATCGTCCGAAAGATAAACATGAAGCTTATCAGCAGGATATTCCATAGCCATTGCTGATATAACAGTATTCATAACATCAACACTAGGCTCCTTTATAGGATTTGTAGTGCAAATGAAGACATCAATGGATGGAAGTTTATCATTTCCAGGCAATCTTTCAGGAAAAACTTTTCGGGATATCGGGTTCCACTTTGCAGCCCCTCCGAAAAGCCAAAGGAAAGACAGAAATAACTCAGATAAAAACACCAAAAGATATGGCAAAAATGGTGTATTTTCATCCCCGAATTTGATCATGCGAAACAGCGAACTAGTTCTGTAGTAAATCAAGGCCAAAAGAGCAAATCCATGAGTGAAGAAATGCAGCCTGTTTATGAGCAAATTAGATTTCTTGACAGAACAGAGATTGAGAGGAAGTGAATTTTCCATTCTTTTTTTCTCTATCCACCTAGTTCTTTAGTACGTAAGATAAGATATGAGTACCTCTTCTTATATAGGACATTGAGGCTGATAGACCTTCTCGCACTTCTGGCAATTCTCGTAGTACTGATAATTAGCACATGGTTGGCATGATTAATTTCACAAATCATTCTGAGTTACAATTGGCTATGTCTTTTAACTTTTTTTTTTTTTAGACTTTTTGGGTCCGTAACCTTTCATAAATTCACATGATATGTCATTTTTATCAGTATTCCATTAACTTTTTTATTTTTTTATTATTTTTAAATATTTTTTTAAAAATAAAAAAGTTAAAGGGTATAACTGTTATTTTGTTGAAAAGTTAACGGAATAATAAAACAAAAAACTTATATTGTAAATTTATAAAAGGTTGAAAACTCAATAAATTAAAAAAAATAATTGAGAACTTAACTGATTCTTAATTTAAAGGTTAAGAACTATTTGTGAAATTATCGCTTTTTTATATTTGAACTTGCATGTCCATCTCGTGATAAAGGACACAAATGGCCAGAAACTGACAAGATCTATCCTCTGGCCTGACAAGATCTATCCTCTTGTATCAATTAGATGATCGTATTTTTCAAATTTGAGTATAGAAAAACGTTTCGTTCCACATGTGGCCCCGATTATTTGTCCTTGCCTAGATTTGTTTGGCAACCAAATAATTTGTCTCAAATATTACCAATATTTTGAGTTGGGTTAATTCCACATTTTATTATCAATATTTGCGTTTAGTATTGACTGGGTTTTTAATTTTCTTTTTCTTACAAATTTATAAAAAGTTAAGGACCCATTAGGTCGAAAGAAAAAGATTGATAACTCAACCAATACTAAATGCAAAAGTTAATGACGAAATGTGAAAATAACCCTTTTTAGTTTTAAAAATCCTCAGTCCACACCAAACACACTAGATATCTAATGCACATGGAAAAAGAAGTTGGCGATCCATTAATTAGCAGAACGATGCAGATTGGGTATCTAATAAGTTTTGCGTAGATCGAGTTTATTTTGTTACCACTATTTCCAATGGATATCATTAGGGTGTGATAAGGCTGGGTGCTTCGGGTTGGGTGGATTTCTTATTTCGTGTTATTTATTTTATTTATTTAAATACTTGAGGGTATAATGGTAATTTTATTGTAATAGGAATTAAGAGTAGGAATTGAAAGGTCAAAGATGGAAAGAGTTAATGGGAACGTAATGTGATAATAAATAAAAGGATGGGGCGCCGTACACTGAAAAAAAGATGAGAATAAAATTGTATAATAGTTAAAAGGTTAGGACTTAGAGTAAAAATAAAGAATTAAGGGAATGATCATTTTAATAGGGGTTAACAATAAAAGTTAAAAGTTTAGTGGCGTAATGCGACAATAAATGAAAGATTGAGGACGTCATAAGCCGAGAAAATGAATAAGCACAAAATTGACTAAAAGTTAGAAGGTCCGAGACCTATAGTGTAATTTACCCAAAAAAACACAACATGCACCTTAATACAAGATAGTGAGAGTGAAGTATAAACATTCGTAAACTAGCCTAGAAGATTTTTTTTTTTTTGGAAAGAAAAATCGTATTCATTAGCAGAATCAAGAAAAAGTACATCTTCAATCATCGTAGGAGGTAAATTAAAACATAGACTAGAACTTAACAGAGAACCAACCACTCGAGCCAACGCATGAGTAACCTGATTTGCAGATCTCCTAACACAATTGAAGCTAGCCTAGAAGATTTAAGACAAAAAGTTTTACTATATAATCTTTTACTTTTCCTAGTATCCAAATATTTTAAATTATTTCATTTATGTCGTACAATGATATCTATTTTTTTTTTAGTTAAATGTGATCCAAAAAATGATTAGTTTCTTTTGTTATCAAATTAAAATTAAATAACAAGTGTCCAAATTTTCTAATCCCTTTTCCTTTTTTTAATTTATCCTACTTAAATTTTTCCGCTTAATGTTTTATTATAATAATAATAATAAAAATAATAATTTTTTTATAAAAAAATGCCTCTATTTCATGTCAGTATTTGGGTTCAAGTAGATGAACTCTCGGTGGGCTATATGTCGGAGATAGTGGGAAAGCAACTCGATAATTTTATTGGTGTTTTCATTGTATATGACACAGCCAACAATACGGGAGTCTGGAAGGAGTATATGAGGATCTGAGTGCAGATGGATGTTCGTGTTCCATTGAAATGGTGGAAGAGAATCAAGAAAAGTGGTGGAGATTGGTCTTTTGTAAAATTCAAATACGAAAGACTAAGTATATTTTGTTACATCTGTGGTTTGCTTGGACATTCCGAGAGGTTTTGCGAGAAGTTACTCACGGAGCCAACTGATTCAATCACAAAGGATTGGGGACCCTGGTTGCGTGCAACGCCAACTAGAAAAGGATTTGATACTTCTGGCGAGAAGTGGATAAGAGATAACAGTGACGAGGAAGGAATAGTTAATCATGGAAAGGCACCGTTCAAGGCTGGGAATTGGAGGAATTTTCGGACAGAATTAATGACTGATTTGCATGGCATAAACTCGGCAGTCAAAGACAATATTCTGGGTAACAAAATCAGTGCTAAAGGAAAGGAACGTTGTAAACACACTGAAAAACTGGGCTACTGGATGGACCTTAATGAGATGGGCCAAGACATGGATTTGGGCCAAGAAAAAGTGGACAATGAAGATGATGATTTGGAGATAATTGAAGACAGAAAACATAGAAGGGCCATAAAAAATATTGAAGCAGTAGAGTCAACAATGATATTAGACAAAGTTGATGATATTCAAGCTCGCTCAAAAAACTCCTTATCGGCAGGTTCTGGTCCCCAGGCTTGCCGGAACCCATGAAGTGCCTTAGCTGGAACTGTCAGGGACTTGGCAACCCCCGGGCAGTCGCTGTTTTATGCGAGCTTGTTCATGCTCGTAAGCCGGATGTTATTTTTTTATTTGAAACACTTGTGTAGTCTAATAAAATTGAAGCTATAAGAGTCAAGATTAATTATGACTATGCTTAATCTGTTGATCGTGAAGGTAGAAGTGGTGGATTAGCAGTGTTTTGGCAGAATAAAAATGATTGTCAAATAATGGGTTATTCTAACAACCACATTGATCTTGAGGTTAATGATGAGCACAAGGGTAGATGGAGACTCACAGGATATTATGGTTACCCTGAACGGACTAGAAGAAGGGATTCATGGGACTTACTACGCTATTGGGACTTACTACGCTATCTCAATGGTTGTTCTGCTCTCCCATGGTGTTGCACTGGGGATTACAATGACCTATTATGGGCTACCGAGAAAAGAGGACATATCCCACATCCTAGTCATCTTATTCGTGGGTTTAGAGAGGCTATTGATGATTGCTCGTTCATTGACTTGCCGTTGAGAGGTTACCAGTTCACTTGGGAAAAGGGGCAAGGAACGAACAGATGGGTACAAGAAAAACTCGATCGGGGCACTTGTCACAACCTCGTGGTTACAAAATTTTAATGAAGCAAGGCTGACTAATTTGTTTACACCTATTTCGGATCATTCACCTTTACTACTTGAAACTGAATTCAAGCATCACGTGAGACATAATAGAAGAATAAAGTTTGAAAATGCATGGATATGTGAACCGGACTTTGAGGAGACTTTGCGGGTCAGTTTGCATGGAGATGAGGATGGGAATTTTGAGCAAAAATTAAATAATTGCTTGCAAAGGTTGGCGGATTGGGGTGGAAAACGAACTAGACAATTCAAGTGGCAGATTGCAAACATGAAGAGGGAAGTTGAATGCCTACGAGATGAACCCAGGGGCACGGATGCTGATTTATACAAAGAAAAGAGAGAAGAGTTGGTAAGATGCCTTGCCTAAGAAGATATGTATTGGCGACAAAGATCCAAGAAGTTCTGGCTTCAAGAAGGAAATGCCAATACAAAATATTTCCATGCGGCAGCTTCAATTCGAAAGAAGAGAAATCACATCCAAAAATTGCAAGATGAGGCAGGAAACATGTATGAAGATTTAGATACAATCTGCTTGGTGGCTAAAGAGTATTTTGAGAATCTCTTTAGTGACGTTGAGGTTCGACAGGATGAAGTGCTTGACAGTGTTATTAGCCGAGTTAGTGCGGAGGATAATGAAATGCTAATGGCCCCTTTTCAACCATATGAATTCGAGAAGGCGCTTAAACATATGCATCCGGATAAAGCTCTAGGACTGGACGGTCTAAATGCCATGTTCTACCAAAAAGCTTGGTCGATCATCAAGGAGCAGGTTGTTCAGAATTGCACTACATGGATGTCAAGTAAGATGTTTCCCCCCTCTTTAAACAATACTATGATTGTTTTAATCCCTAAGGTGGAGTGCCCAATTGGTATGAAAGATTTTAGGCCTATTTCTTTGTGCAATGTACTCCATAAGATAATTGCAAAGGTCCTAGCTAACAGGTTGCGTAGACTCCTACCCCACGTGATTTCTGATTGTGAATCAGCTTTTGTTCCGGGGCAAGCCATCACTGATAATGTGGTCATCGCATATGAAGTACTCCATTACATGAAGAGAAAGAAGAAGGGCAAGAAGGGGACTGTAGCCTTAAAGGTGGATATTAGTAAAGCGTATGACAGAGTGAATTGGGAATTCTTGCGTAACATGATGCTCAAATTGGGTTTTTTCAGTGGAATGGGTGGATCTTATTATGCTATGTGTTACGTCTGTGAATTACCCAATCGCTGTCAATGGCAGAGAAGTAGGGCCCATTACTCCTCAGCGCGGATTAAGGCAGGGGGATCCTCTATCCCCATTCATTTTTATTTTTTGTGTTGAAGCTCTTACTTCTATGATCAGCAGGGCAGAAGCTAGAAGGGAACTGCATGGTAGCAAAGTAACTAAAACAGCACCTAGTATTTCACATCTGATGTTTGCTGATGACTGTATTTTTTTCTTTAGAGCAAATGAAGAAGAAAACATAAAAATGAAGGGATACTAAATTGTTATGAGGCCGCTTCAGGACAAGCAGTAAACTTTGAGAAGTCGGGAATCTCTTTTAGTTCAAATGTGCATGATAATGTGAAGAAGAGGATTTCTGATTTATTGGGTGTATGGGCACCACTAAACACGGGGAAGTATCTTGGATTACCAACTTCTGTGGGAAGAAAGAAAAAGGAAGTTTTCAGTGCCCTACGGGACAAAATCTGGAAGAAAGTGCAGGGATAGCAAAGAAAGCTTCTGTCTAAAGCAGGCAGAACTATCTTAATCAAAACAGTAGCGCAAGCGATCCCAACATATAGTATGTCCATCTTTCTACTTCCAAGTACTTTGTGTAATGAATTGGAAAGGCTAATGAATTATTTTTGGTGGGAGAAGAGGTATAAAAACAAAAGGGGACTAAACTGGTTACGGTGGGAACGATTATGTGTCAGACAAGAGTTCGGAGGCAAGGGTGGAAATTAATTTCAGAACCAGATACACTTATGAGCCAAGTTTTGAGGGCTCGCTATTACCCTCGGGGGAACTTTCTGACTTCAAGGATTGGATTCAATCCAAGCTACACCTAGAGAAGTATTTAGAGCTCAAAAGAG